>VWYI01002157.1:4759-113380 GCA_013399455.1 Anthoscopus minutus
AAAAAACTACAAAATTGTTTCTCGAGGATTTCTATGTAAATATTCTTTAGCTGACACAGTTTTTGAACAAGGCTGTACAAACACAAAAGAAGAAATATTTGTCTGTGTAAGTTTACCTTCCTTCCTCCTGGTCTGCAATGCTCAATAGTTCTGTGGTATCTCAGGGTGTTTTTGCCCTGTCCATTTCCCTGTCACAGTCCTGTGTGCATCCCAGGTGTGATGGCAGCCCGTCCACCAGGCATTACTTCTGCTCCATTTCATGCTCTCGGTCTCTTGACCTATATCTTGCTTGTGAAAGGTGAATGAATAAGCCTGTCACATGAAATGGGCCAGGATCTGTGAACTGGGGGAATGTGCCTTAGTTCTTTCTCTGCTCGAAAACATCTCTGCCTGTAGTGCAAGGTGCCACTTCACTTTAATGTCAGCCATTTCAGAAGGCAATTTCCCTCCATCACTAGGAGTACTGTCAGGCAATGAGTGAGGCTGTCACCCGCCTGTGATGCCTGAGCGAGGAGGGAGGCAGAGAGGAGAACACTGTGTACGCGAGCAGGGAACTGCAGAAGGACCTCCTACCTGGCAGCTTCGCTCCTTGACAGTATATCTTCATTTCTTACTGGGAACAAAACTCAGGAAGTTCACTTGAAGTCAGTGTATTTTTAGTGCTCATTTGTAACAGAATAAAAACTGAACTTGTTCTACGCCAAGTTGAAAGACTTGAACAGTATGTGCTGCTGATAGACAATCCTCTTTTTGTGCTTCAAATGCAGGGGATTTTGAGGTTTATGTTACCAAGGCTTCTTTTAAAAATGTTATTTGTGGATAAGAACGCCCACACTCGTTCGTCTTTGAAAGCTGGACACAGCTTGTGGGTGACTGGAAAGTAAAGTGTACTGGTGCAAGAGAGGGGACAGACCATGTGATTGTGGTAGGACAGTCACCAGCACAGGACCCAGCAAGGCCAGTCCTGACCGAGTTAAATTGCTTTTGTCTCACTCCTTGAGAACAGGAACCATGGACTGCAATGGGAAAGAAGGAATGAAATAGCCAGAGTGAAGCTGGAGAAGGGAGAGACAGATGCAGAGGGTGGGCATCTAACTCCGTGTGGTGGAGCGCTGTCTGAGTGATGGTGCTTGTGGAGGGCGGGTCTGTCCAAACTGCACCATGCCACTTGACCAGAGGTGTTTTATCCTCTATTGCAGTCATCACCAGGGCAGTTTGCAGGCCACTTCCTCCCAGTGGCATTCCCTCCTTCTTGCAGAGGAGCAGCATAGGCTCCTGGAAGAGATGACATGGTCAACCACTATGGTAGTTGTGCTTGAACATCTGACTTGTGGGTTGATTTAGTCCAGTGTTAAAGAAAGGATAGATCAATAGCCCATTTATAAATTGATGTTGCTGTCATTGTCCCTTTGCAAATGACAGAGGGGATATTTCAAACAAATTCACTGTAAGCAAGGTGTGTCAGTCTGCATATAGAGTCCAAATATTCCTGTCAGATTTTTTAAAATTTATTTTTCTACCTAGTAATTTAAAGTGCAGTTGGATGTCTCTATCTTCATAATGTGTATCTATTCTGATAAAAGATTCTGCCATAGAATGAGCATCTCATTTACTCTCTGTCAGCAGAAACGGTTTAAAAAGGAATTATAAAATCAAATGACTTTTTTTCCCTAATACACAATGTTAAGTTCCTTGCTTCATTCTCATATTCATTCTTTTCTTTACTACATCATGAGAAAAAACTGTTCTCAGGGATAGAGTTCTTAAGTGCTTCTGGCATAGTCTTTACTAATGAAAGTGCCCTGAAGCCATGAAGGTCTGTAGGACAAGCAAAGAACTATTGCTACATATATCTGTCAATAAAGATAATAATAAAAAAATATAACAGCTCTGGAGAATAAAGTTGTCCTGTATTGGCATGGTAGCAGCCTATCTATAATAAGAAGTGCTAGAGTAGAAGGAAATTGAAAGTTTAATTAAGCACTGAAGGGAGTGTGAAACCAAGAGTTGTGACGATTCTGATTAGCAGATGTAATTTTCAAAATACTTACGCAAGTCTGCAGCTCAGTTTCTTCTGCTTTAAGCATGGCAGCCGTATTTCAAAGAACTAGCTAGGGCAAACTCAGCATAAGATGTAAACCTGCAATTCTGGCAGGCAGAGAGAGTGTACATCCCTTTTTGTAGCAGAAAAAAGTAATCTCTGAGCTGAACACAGCATTCCCAGAGCCGAACTGACTCATGGACCTCAGTGAAAGTAGTGAGCCCAGGGAATTTCTCCAAACCAGTCCCATTTATATGTGCTACTTGTGATTCTGGAAATGAGTTGTCAGAACTGATTGTATGGCCTTTTGTGCAGCCTCTGCTGGTGCTGAGATACTCTGGCAGTGCAAGTAGTTTAGATGTCTAGACAGATAAGCTATCAGGAGTGGTTGAAAACCTGGGAGCACTTGTTCTTGCAAAACTTCCTGTTCCAGGTAGAAATGGAAGTCCAAAATAATTTCTGCAGCGGATACAAAATATACTGAAAGGTCAGTGATTTACCTGAACCTAAAATGAAGGGAGAAGAAATGGTGACACCTGAGTTTCAGAGAAGATAGGCAGTGAAGGAGGTTGTCTGTGACAAATCCTTAGGATAGTCTTAAACTGATATTACTGTGGGAGTCTATGCTTGCATTTGCTCGCCTCTCTCGTTTCCCATGGACAGGAAGTGAGGAGGGGGAAAATGGTTTATGCTTAATTTCATGTTCTTTGTGTCCAGGTGCGGTGACTTCCGTTCCTGCAGCAGCCAGGCAGCTGAGGCACTGCTGTGGTGGGGTCTGTGAGTTTGTTCCTTGCTCTGTTCAGGTATCTCTGTCTACAGCTGAGCATGCCTTTATTCCTTTGTGCAGTTTTCTGCCGTGTATATATAACGGAGCACTCCTATGTCAGTGTGAAGGCTCAAGTGTCGACTTCAGCTCAGGAGATACTGAAGATCGTGGCAGAAAAGATCCAGTACCCGGAGGAGGAGTTGGCGCTGGTGACAGTCTCGTTCTCTGGTGGTAAGTAACTTCCCTTCATCTGATTACTTACCTTTTACTGCATCAGGTAAGGGAGGGCTGACATTTTCTGAGGCAAGGATACAGCTGTTCCTCTATGGGCCCACAGCTGGATGACCAGGGGAACAATGAGGAACTGCTTCCCTGAGACTTGTTTCCATGGCAACAGCTCTTTCTTGGATACTGTGGGATGTAGCATCTCCTGGCTGGGAAGGGAATGTAAAGAACTCTCCAGCAGTATTGCAAGGTTTTATTTCTTTTCCACAGATGAATCTCCTATTTTGGAATTTAAATTAATTTTGAAGGTGATGAGGCATGGTTTGCTTTAAAAATAGAGAAGGGAATAGCAAATACTATGTGCATTGCTGTTTCCTCATTTATTGCATAGGTAACAAATATTCTTAAGCTGAAAGGAGGAACCACATGTATTTGCACAATTGATACACTTAGAGCAATCTCAGCAATATTTTGTAAGCAACAACTGACATGTTTTGCCTGTTGTTTTAGTGTTAGTCATTAAATGGAATGGCTTATTGTCATTTTTGAGAAATTCATTGTCACCTTTAAGAAAGAGTGATTGTGGAGTGATACTAGGGACTAGCCAAAGTCCCAAGATCTTCTGTGGTGATTGGCAGGTCTCAAACTCCTTGGTCAGATTGTTTTGATCATTGTGGTGTTTTTTGGAAGCAGTTAAAATAGGTGCATAGAACCATGAAGCTGTATGTACAAAATATCTTGGCAGTATTCTCAGATAACATTAGTTGATGTTGACCTAAGACAAGGATGCATCTTTTAAGTTACAGCACTCGTTGTTATTTGTTTGTCTGTCTAGTTAAATGAAATATACACAAGTGCTGGCTTATTCTGTTTATATCTTTGATTCAGAGCTGGAAGGTCACATTTTTTCCCCCCATGCTGAGCTCAATTAAATAAATGTATTTTTGAGTGTGCTTGTGTGGCTGGCAGAAAGATGGTGCCCTGCTCTGTGGTTGTTGAGATCCTGGGCACAGAGCAGCCATTAGGAACATTACATGTGGGTGTCCTGGCCATCCAGGCTACATCATTTTCAGGCATACTCTTTTTATCCTTGTGTTTGACCAAACTCACCTCCAGTGCATTTCACAGCACTGTGAAATCACTGGGCTGCTGTAATTTTTCAGGTCTTTCTCTCCTGCTAAAGAGCAGGGCAAGTTTTGCTCTGATAGCAATAAATCTAGTTTTAGCTGCCTGATTAGCCAAAGAAAACCAAACATTCATAAATAATGAAACATACTGTATTGGTTCCCAGGAAAGCCACAAAACAGAAGCGGTTGCCATTTGGTTGTTCAATGAGAAACAGTAAATAAAATGTAGGTATAGTAGGAAGGCCTTTTTATGTGATCTTTATAACCCCTAAAATGTTATTTAGTTACATTGCCTGAGTTAATTTGATACATCGGTTTCTTTCTTCTCATGCATCCTGTACTGCAAGTAATAAACACCAACCTGCTATACTTTTTTTTCTGCTGTTTGTGTGATTTAGAACTCTTGTCTTTTATACAGTTGGAGGACAGCAGTATGATCATTGGAGAACCTGTTCCTGTTTTTATTGCGCTCCAATAATGGATAAGCAAGCTCTTTATTCAAAATTACCTTGAAAAAACATAATGATAGTTCAGCATAATGTATCTGTGTATAAATGTGAGCATGGATGAAAGGGAAAACTGTCTGAAATTATGTTTGGCTCTCAGACTCCTCCTGGTCCTACTCCTCTTGGGAAGTGCAGAGTCCAGGGTAGCTGTCAGTGTGCTTGGTGTAATTTTGGATCTACCATGCATCAGGTCTCCAGAGGATTACTTGGAGCCCACAGGAAGTGACAGTTTTTCAGGGCAGTTTTTAAGCTGTGTTTGGAGTTTTGCTGTATTTTCCCCCACCTTTCTCTAGTTCATTCAAGATTCTGCAGAGCTGAACCAGTACTCTGGAGTGGAGAAAAAAAAAGTCCTTTCTCTTTGCTACCAGTGTCCTGCTCTTTTACTGATATTTCCTAAATTAATTACTCTAGGTCTAGAAGAATTACGAAGTGTTACAAAGCATTACTCGGCTCTGCTCTGGGGGATGAATTTCTTGGTGTTGGAATCCTTTAAACTTCTTTTCCTATTGAATGGCTGTGGCTGCTGATTTAATCTCCCCCCCTGGTTTTGTCTTCAGTGACACACAACAGCTCCGTCTCTGGAGGCTGAGACACTCTCTCTAACAAAAGTCACCTCATTTATACTAGATACACTGGGTTGAAATTAAATGTTGAAATTAAATGAAGAGGCATAGGATGATTTCAAGGCTTCTTTCTGTTCTATGTGAAGTGCAGTTGGAAAGCAGAAGCAGGAGGCTTTTGCACTCTAGTCCATCAGTGATATCTTGCCTTTATATTGCCTATGCAGGGTGGAGATGATGGGTTCCCCACAGAGACTGAATTTGATGCTTAGTTACCTTCTAAGAAGTTGATGTGGCTATGCAAATACAATTGTATCTTTATTTCTCATATACAGCTTTAACTCCTGTTCTGACACTTCCACTCTTTTTTTGCTGTTTTTACAGAAAAACATGAGCTACAACCAAATGATTTGGCTATCTCAAAATCTTTGGAGTCATCCAGTCGTATGTTTGTATACCGAAAAGATCTGACTGATTCTTTGGTAAGGATTGGTATTGTGTATTTCCCAGTTTTTGTTTGTCTGACTCCAAATCAAAACCTTAATATTCTTCTCAGAGGGCTTTTTCAATGCAGAATTTATTTTTTGCTTTCTTAGTAAAGCTTGCTGAGCGGCTCTATTCCTAAAAAAAATATCTTTCATTGACAGCAGTTATTTGACTGAACAGTAATGGAATTTGTTCATCAATTTTAAATAAACCAAAGCTTCTGTGCAGCTTAAATCTTTCAATCTACATCAGCCTGGAAAAGCTGGCCTGTGTTTGTACCAGAATGAATGGGATGAGGATTATTCAGGCTCTTGTGACTCTTTCCTCCCCGCCCTGCCTTGTGCCTCTGTAGCACTTTGGCTGATATATAATCATACAAAGTGGTGGACAAATTCCATGGAATTACTACATGTGGAAATAGATGTCNCACGTGGTCAGCTGGTGTGTACCACTGGTGGTGTGTCCTCCTCCCGTCCTTCTGCCTGTCTCTCCATCCTCTTGCTGGGGCTGGGAAGGTCAGCAGATGGAGAAGCAGTAGATCTCTCTCATCCTTCCCTCTGTCTTCAGCAGCCAGAAACTCCCTCCCTCCACTCTTTCCCAAAACCTCAGTGAGGCAGGCACAGTCAGGCACTTTGCTGTTTCAATAGCTTTCTGCTAATTATGCAGATCTTTCCAGGAAAGGGTAGGGGCTGTATGGCAACTGACTTCTACATGTTGTCAGTACCTCTAGGATCTGTGCAGTCGTCCTCAGGATGAGAAATGTCTATTTACATTTTGTTGGATCAGTGTGCCCCAAAGAGCTGACATGCCACTATCATTGCAATCTGTCATACCCATTATCTCTGGCATTTGAGCCATCTCTAGAAACGTGAATATTAAGGGAAGGTTTCCAGTGTAGACAGGTGACAGCCAACCTAGTTTCATAAGTTACGTAACAAAAATTGCAAAACTTGCTGTAACTGTCAGAAATACAGCACCAAAGTAATGGCTTAACTGGTAAGAATAATCTTCCATCTTGGCAGATGGTTCATGTGCCAAGTTTCAGACTGATGAGGTTAAAAAAGCCAAGAGAAATGCAAAACTTTGAAAATCCTAGCTCATAATGGAAATGTCAAATGACCCTGAACACCCACAGTACCACAGCACTCCACAGTAATATACTAAGTAACTTTTATGAATCAGAACCCTCAGCATTCTACTCTTTGTTGATTACATTTGGGGTATATTAATCTTAAAGTGTATGGATTTATGTGATTTGTAAAAGTGGAATGGAGGGCAAATTATGTGTATTTATTCTTAATCCAGTGTATTTTCAGGATGATTCTTTTATATCAGAAAATTTTCTGACGTCTTAATTTAGATTTTATTTTCTGATAGTTTGAGGGATTTTATTTTCATTATTCTGTCTGCTTGGCTAATGTTTTATATTCAAGGTTGGGAGAGGGAGGAGAGAGGGAGAAGGCCTCACTCTCCAAAGCAAATCATTGATCCTATTGACCCGTTTCCCATTTCAAGCTATTTATTAAAGAGGTTATAGCTCCTTCATTTTGATTAGTGGGGAAAAAAGCCCTCAGAGTGCACTTAGGGAAGATTACCTGCTCAGCTCTGTTTGGTACCTTAGTCCCGTAACCATTTCATTGCAGAACCTTTGGCATTTCTTGAAGAATTTGTTTTGCACTTGTCTTTTCATTTAGACCCCATTTTCTGAAAATGAGGAATTGCAGCAAAGATCTGTGAGGATTTTGGGAATTAACACCTGGGATCTTGCCTTAGAACTAACAAACTTTGACTGGAGCCTTTTCAATGCAATTCACGAGGTAAGAAGCACCACATCCACTTCCAGGTACATTACTGCTGTGCAGCACTGTGCTGTTGTGATGCATTTTGGAGCATTGGTATTCCTGGGTTCACTGTCATGACAGCAAGATTTGGCAGCTCTCAGTAGTGGCGACAGGTCCAAGAGTTATCTTGCAATCCTTGAGACTGAAAAGAATTGTCAGAGGTTTGTAACTTCCCTCTGTTTGGGCATCTCATACTTTCCCTGTATACTTGATGTGTTTTATTGAGATATGCATCAAGAGAGTAAAAGACCACGATTATTGTCTAGAAACCCCCTCTGTGAATGTGTTACGTATGCAAAATGTCCTGTGCATTTGATAATATTTCAGTAAATATGGGATTCCACAAATAGCTGCCTTTCTTATCACTTTAGTCACAAAATAATTCATAGTTTCAGCAATTCAGATGGTCACATTACTGTTCCTGTTAGGCTTCAGTGAGATGAAAAATACTGGGCAGGCTTTATTAAATGAGATAATGGTGTACTTCAGCGCCCATTGGATTGTTTCAATGACTTTGATAGAAAATCTCTCTTGAAAGATTTACTGAAAAGCATATTGGCTTTCTGAGAAAATGAATGTGGAATTCCCTTGCTTTTCACCAGATGCTTTCCTTTTCTTTCCTTTTGGGTTCTTTTATTCAGTTTATGCACTTTAAATTTGAAACTGGCCAAGTTTGGGTTTTTTTTTAACAAAATCAAGCGCCACAGCTCTATGCATTAAAAATTGGCTAATACAGAAACAAGTTTGAATAGAAATTCTTCAGATTTTTCAGTGGTTTGATACGGCTGCTTTTTCATACTGGAAAAGAAGTGATGAAATACAGAAATAGATTGTTTATGTCTTATACCTGGCTGTAGCCACAAATGGAATCTTGGGAATTCTAACAAGAACAGCATATCTTACAGGATTTCCAGTCCACCTGCCTTCTGTAATAAGTCTCTAGATTTTGCTAAGCTAAATCTGAATCATTTGTGATTGGCTCATGGATAATGAAAAATAAGCATTTGTGACCAGACCTGGTTCCAAAAACATACTTCTAAATAATTTACAGTTCATTTATATTTAAATTGTTTTTATATCCCTAATGATGTTGCCAATGTTTTCCAGCAAGAGCTGATATACTTCACGTTCAGCAGACAGGGAAGTGCTGAAAACACTGAGAATCTCAGTCTTTTGCTTCAAAGATGCAACGAGGTCCAGCTTTGGGTCGCCACGGAGATACTCCTCTGCAGCCAGCTCTGCAAACGTGTACAGCTAGTGAAAAAGTTCATCAAGATTGCTGCCCAGTAAGTTACTGGCATTGCAACAGAAATCCTTGAATTCACATGGTTTGGCAAGAAGTAGGTAGAAAAGCAAGGAAAGAAAGATAATTAGTGATCCTGTGTTTTGGTAGCGTAGTAAGTGCACCTGAATAAAAGAGTCCATACATGACAACAGCAGAGCCTGGTCAGAACCAGACATGGTGGAACGTGTGCTGCTCAAATCTCCCCTGGCAGCTCAGCTGTTGTGTCTGCAGTGTCAGCTGCAACATCCCTGGTGGTGCAGTGATAGCTCCTTCTTAGCTGAGATAACCTGAGCCCCACATGACAGAACTATTTTGTTCAGCAAAACAGTCACACAAGACAGGACAGAAATCAAAACACTCTATTATGAACTTCAAAGTCCTACCCCTAGAGAGGAATCTAACTGCAGTAAGCTGTTGCCCCATGTAATCCTCTCTGGAGTACTCTTTTGCTTGTTGGAGGGGCTTTTTCATGTGTTAGATTTGGCAGTCTAATCTTTCATTGTGACTAAATAGTACTGGCATTTATTCTGTGTCTTGCAACAGAATACAAATATATACTACACACAGAGATTTCTTTTCTCTGTAATCACTCTTTGTCTTAGTAACCAAGGAAATGGAGCAATTTAAATAAGTGCAATCATCCTCCTCACCTCTCTTTCCACTTGTTGGTCTTCTGCAATATTTGAATATGCATGTTCATGGAAATGTATAAATTGTTCCCTTCATCGACTGGGCTGATTTAATTTGCAAGGCACTTACATACAAAGGACTGTTCTCTGCTGAAGCAGTGCCTTTAGAAAAATTAATTCTTCTAATCTAATCTGGTGTAACTCATAAATGTGATCTGATTGAGTTTGCAAATTGTGTGGTATCTAGTAATATGTTCCTTTTCTGCCATATCAATGGCCAAAAAATGGTTGGTTCTACGTGTCTTTCTTGCGCCACTGTAGCATTAATTTGCATCCCAGGAAAAGTTTTGTGTCAGTCCTACATGTATAAGAATATATTTGTTATCAGACTCAAGTGTAGCTCTATTTCTATTGATTCCAGTCTGTTCAGTGAAAAGCCAAAGTTATGGGGACTAAATACAAAGTGAAAAGCCAAAATTATGGGGAATAATTGACAGTTGTCAGTAAACAGTAGACAGGCTCTCCCAGTGTATTGCAGAAGCACCCATCACTGGAGAATGTAGGTGATGAGATAAGTGCATTGCTTTCACAGGGTTTTTTTGTATCGTCACAAAAGCTGCTTTCTAAATGAGCACACCACTGTATCTCAGCAGTTCTGGAAGAGCTGGTGACAGAGGAACAATTAGGTTGGAAGGATGATGTGCTAAGCACAGGACTCTCATCATGAGACAAGCAGCCTTCCTGTTTTGTTTATGACTAAGGCGGAGAAGTAGGGAATGGTGAACAGCTATGGTTGCTCCCTGCTCTCTGCTCACAGAGGATTCAGCCAGGAATCTCTGTCTATGATTTTCATCTGGTCAGGAAAGCACCAGGGCTAAGACTGCCTGTTTATCATCTGTGTGCTTTGCTGTTGAGGAATGCCTGAAGAAAATAAAACCACTTAAAAAGTGTGTCAGTACATAAAAGGGAGACAGAGTTTTTGAAAAACAAATCCATACCCTTCTGTTGATGAGTAGACTAAAAGAGAAAACAAGTGGTTCAATAAAGAAAATTAATAAGCGTGTTAATAGAAATTAACATCCTGGGGAGTTAAAGAAGCAAGTCAATGTAAAGTTAGAACAAACAGATGACAACAGCAGCCTTTTTGCTCCCCAAGCAAGCAGTGGCTGACTGTGAGAGACATCCCTTGTCTCTACAGCTTGCTGTGAGGAGAGGGCCCACCCAACAGACAGTTTATGCAGGCTGCACTGGATACCTTCCTTGTTTTGAAATAAGCTGCCTTTGGGAGCTGCCTGGATTTAATGATAGAAAGAATCTGAGCAACAAAGTTAGGATTAACATGAAGGCAGCTGAAGTGAGAAGCCCCCTGTCTCAAGATAGTACACAGTGATAAGGGCAGGCTTTATAAAACTTGTAACAAGTTCTGGCCATTTTCCAGGCTAAGGCCTTGGCATGGACTTTTCCCTGGTGATAAATCCCAGTGAAGCCAGTGGATTCATTCATACTTAAAATTACCTTAAAAGAGGGTTTGCACTTTCACACACAAATGCACCTATATATTTGTATAGTCTCCAAAAATCTGCAAGAGACGGGATAATATTTTTGTTTTAAAAGGACTCAATATTTCAGGATTTATTTCAAGTTTCCTAATGATGTAGAAAATGGACTAAAAATAAGCATGGTCTGATTGTATACAGTGAAATGTCAAAAAATAGAGCAAATTCCATTGGGACCTGTACTGGAACCAGTACTAGCTGCAACTGGTTTATAGGCATATGTAAATTGAACATTAACCAGATTTTCAGACAATAAAAATGATGAGGGATTGCAAAGGCTTGGGGGGATAGAAGAAAAAAAAAAGAATTATCTAAGGAGTCTCATGGAATGTGCAAACAACAGTAGGATAAGATTTAATTTAGATAGATGCCAAGTAATTCAGCTACAGAATGCTAATATTGAGCTGAAGAAATAAATGCATGATTGTAAAGAACAGCACTGTGACAGAGGTCCTTGGGTGATAACAGATGACAAATTAAAAAAAAAGGACAAAATGCTGTTCCAAATAAATAATTTGCTGTTTGTTTTATGCTTGCATAAGAACACAGAACAGTAATTATATTTCTTCTTCCCTCCCCACTGTCTTACTACATGAGGAAGTAGTGAAGGCAATAAGAGTTAACTGTGAGTTAAAATGAATTACAAAGAATTCAATGAAGTATAATAACAATACGGAAAAGCAGATTGCAGGCCATAACCACAAGGAGAATTTGAAGGAACCTATGTTGTACAATTTACAGAAAAGATGAGAAAGAGGATGAAAATATTTATTATACAACTGAATAGAGGTCAAGGAATTACTCTATATGGTAAGGGACAGCTGGGAGTAACTTGAACATTGAAAAGGGAAAATTACTTTTGACAGCAAAGGGAAAAAAATAACCTGCCAACAACAGGGTTGATGAGACAGTAGAACGTTTTCTAAAAAACTTCTTAGAGACCCCATCACCTAGACTGCAGGTGGTTATGAGAGGACATTTAATGAGTTCATTATGTGGAAGATGATTGTATGTGAGTGCTGAGGGTTGAAATGAGACTCAGTAACCTAGGATACATGTGCACTCCATTTATCGCTGATTCTGAGTACAAAATATCATATTTTTATTCCTCAGCTGTAAAGCCCAAAGAAATCTGAATTCATTCTTTGCAATTGTTATGGGTCTCAACACTGCATCTGTCAGCCGGCTGTCTCAGACCTGGGAGGTAAGACACATCTTTATATCTTTCAGACACTGTCAAAACCATTTTGCACAAAGGCTGTGAAATGGTGAATTACCTTTTCTTTCTGATTATTGTTTTTTATGCTGAAATCAAACATGGAGGGAGTCTTGGTGGAGAAAATTATTTGTGGCCTGAAACCTTAGATATGCTGGTATTACAAAAAAACCCAAAAACAAACCTAAATGTCTCCTTTCAGGGTTTTAAATAAGAACAAAGCATGGAGATCTTATCCTCTTAAAAAAGATGATTATTCTAGCATTTTAAGTTGATGTCAGAACAGAAAATCATACAAAGGTGCCTCCTAAGAAGCAATACCTTATTATGGAATAAATAAATTAAAAAGCCAAAACAACAAAGTTGTTCTCTAGTTATCTTTCATCGGGTTTTTTTTGCTGCTGCTCATCTTGAACAACAAAGTTAGGAAATGAGCCATGAATAAGGACCATACTGTAGAACAGAGATTATTTTCTTAAGAAGCTACTGGTTGCTATACAATATATATGCTATACATGACTGTCTTTAAAGGAAGGCCCCACTGGCATCTGTAATAATGTTGTGGATTTTTTGTTTCCATCCAAGTGGGATCCATAGTGAGCCATAGTATCCATAATGAGCCATAGTATCTGCAAGTTTACTGTATCTGCTGATGAAACAAATATTGGGGAAGGAATAAATGAGTGGGGTGGGTTGAAGCCTTATCCTTCATGCCCTGAACACCACAGGTGGGCAGTACTGCAAAAATACCAGTACAGAATGACAGAGAAGGGCTGTGATCTCCTGCCTTGGAGATACTCTTGAGCACGAACAGATGGGACCAAAGGACCATTTGAGACTTACAAACCTGTCTAACACTGTCCAGAGCAAAGTCTCCTTGCTTAGCTGAAACCATGCATATGGAAACATCGCTTGTATGTCTGAGACTTTGACACACAGAGAAACAGGGACAGTGACTGCTTACTTAGATAGGCAAGAAAGAGCTGACTTTAACAAGAGATAAGGTAAAAGTTTTAGGAAAACTACATACCTGAGGACGATTATACAGAAACCCCTTGGCTCTGATATCTCTAAAACACCTCTCTGGGGAACATTTGCCCCGGCATCCTCCTAAGCAGCCTTCATTCCATTTCTCCAGGCTTTGGTAGGAAAGTGGAAGAGGCCAAGTATGGTCTCAAAGGCAGTGATACAGATGTCTCCTGCACAGAGACATGCAGAACTCTGTGCTGAGGCCTCTGGAGATCATGTGCTACCGGTGGACTTCTCTCAGGAAGAGCAGAATGTGTTGCTTGTCGGAACAAAGTTTGCATCTGCACATGTACCGCTGTAAATATGTCACGTTTCTGTATGTAAAATATTTATCAAGTCACATCCTTTCTTTATTTTACTGGTAAACTTCATTCCACTGGAAGTTTCAAAAGCAGAAGGTTATTTGCATTAGTAATGTGACTTCTAGAAAGTAGAGCAATGTTTTTAAATTAATTATAGTTACTTACATGTGTAAATGAAACAACCTAAGTTTAAGCAACCGTTTAGACACTAAATCATATTGGCTCTGCGCTTGATTTCTTAAACAAGTAGTATGCTCCCAAGCATATTCCACCTTTTTTTTCCTACAGTATCCAGTGTTCTAATGAGCCTCACTTTCCCTGATTTAAGATAGAAAAAAACATGCAATTGCCGTTCCATGTTCAATCATTTTAGCGTTTTAATTGTACACATCCACTTAATGTAATTGTTCTAAATATCTTCTTTTGGTGATGTCACTTGTGGCTGTCAGGATCTAAGGACAAAGACAAGACAGGATTTGTACTAAGAGGGGATCTCTTTTACTTGACTAATTACTATGGCTGGAAAAAATAGACAGGCTTTAAGGTCCACACACCATTCTTCAAGTCTGAAATACCAGCATGAAAATTTAAATTGCAAAACAATTGCTTTGAGTGTAGTGATGTGAATCCATTAAAGCATTTTATAGACAAGGAAAGTGGATGCTTGTGGAGTAGAGCAGGTGTTGGCATGAGGGGCAAGACAGTAGTTTGTGCCTGGGCTCCCTTAGAAAGTGTTTTATGCACCTCTCTGTGGACTTAGGATCAGATGCCAGAGTCAGAGTAATCAGTTTATTAAGGAAATGTCTCACTTTGGCACCAGTATGTGCCAGTGTTAACCCTGATCAGCACTGGCGAGATGTGTAAAACAGCACTGAGTGTGACACCTGTTAATTTCTAGAACCCATGTTCTGGGGGAAGATTGAGTACAAGAAATAATTTACCATGGATGTGATCAGTGTCTGAATTCTCAGCCTGTGTTACTGCTTCTAGCTTGACATGGATATTTAGTCATGGAAGCTGAGGAAGAAAATAAAACTGCTAACAAACAGTTTCCATAAAAGAAGGATGCAGTCCCCAAGACGAGGCTGCAGAGCCCAGTGCCTTGCTGGCATTGCACTGAGCATGGTCTGTAATTAGGGCCATGGTCTGTAATTAGGGCCCTGGGAGCCGAAGGATCTGGGGTTAAGTGCTTGTTGGTGCTTTCAGCAGGCACTTCACCCAGAGAAGTCTCGTTAGAAAAATGCTTCAGCATCCTTCTGCCTAAATCAAATGATCTTTTTTTTTTTTCTCCCCTCCCTGTGTTCCACACTTCAGAAAATTCCTGGGAAGTTCAAGAAACTTTTCACTGAGCTTGAAAGTTTGACGGTAAGTGTGGTGTTGACAGCAGAAAAACATTGCCAGCTTTACCTGCCTTCCTTCTTCCTAATTTATTTGGAGTCTGCCTGTTACTGTCTGGAGCTGGACTTGTCATGTCAGATCCCTGATTTGCTGAAGGCCACATGGCTCTCTAGAGCTCCAAGGTGGTCTGCAAACATGAAAAGGAAAGAGGCTCTGTTCCTTACAGAGGGAGGGAGGGCAGAGAGAGGAAGATGTAGTATCGGTTCGCCAGCATCAATTTGGGAGCTGTTCTTTTGCCCTGGTAGCTAATCAGCCTTCATTTGAAGCAACATGCTGCAGATCAAGAGAAAAACAGACCAGCTCAAGTTTTAAAAAACTAATGTCAAAATCTGAAGCTTGAGGGTGTTTGTCAGCATTATCAAAGCAGAATAAACAAATGTTTCCTCTGGCTGTCCTGGAAGTGGGTGCGTGGTAAGATCACTGCCTGGCACAGGGAACAGGAGAAACAGGCTTTACCAGCTGTTATGCTTCAGTACTTGGAGTTCTATATAAATGAACATGTTTTAAAGATTCAGTGTGAGCTAGTGTACAAAATGTGTACATTGGAAATTGAGATGACTTTTTGAATTGCCTACAAAGTGCCGCTGAAACACACTACCTTATTTTCTTTGAAAGCCTCCAGCATGCTCTATGGATGTTAAAGCAGTTTTTGTTGGGATATTTTGTTGCTGTTTGGTGATGTTTGTTTTGGATTTTTTAAGAAGAAATGAATCAGCAATGCATTCAGGGATACATTTTGTGCTATATAGTAAGAGATTTTGCTAAGAGAAATTTGTGGGGAAGTGAAAGAGCAGTCCAAGTGAATCTATTCTGCAGCTTCCTCTCAATTTAGTACTGCTTCATCTGGAGGAGTATAATTGCTTTTGTTCCTTTCACTGTTTACGTTTCCTGTTCAGTTTAGCATGTCAGCTAGCTTAGAAAACCTTTAGCTACCTTGCATCCCAAAGAAACCTTTTATATCTAAATCATGTTCAGATCATAAGCCCGTAATGGATTTAGAATTGCTCTTTTTATAGCCTATTGATTTTTCTGTCTATTACTCAAATGGTTTTGTAGGATCCTTCTCTGAATCACAAAGCTTACAGAGATGCATTCAAGAAAATGAAATCTCCGAAAATCCCCTTCATGCCCTTACTTCTGAAAGGTAACGTTAAAGCTTGGCTGCTCTTCACTGTTGTTAATTAAAATAAGTGATTTTTCCTTCAGATGCTCTTAAAATGAGTATGTGACAGATATAGTGGTATTGACAAGATAGCACTTGGTCTGGGTAATAAACAACTTCCTTTTAAGACTGGGGGAAGATGGCAATTTCCACACAGGTCTTAAAACGTCATGCTGTCGTGCAAGTGTGGATAGAGCTGTGTGCTTTTTCTTTGGCCATATCCTCTTCAGTGGAGAAGTGTGACACTGCAAGCCCCTGATCCAGTGTCTTGGTCACACTGCTGCTCTGAGATGCCTGTTTGGAGATGCCTTCCTGCTTTGCTGGGATAAGCCTGCCCTGGTGCCACCCGGAAAGCAGAACATGCCCTGTCTGTCTTGAGAGAAGGGAATTTCTAAGTCTCTTATAGGTCTGAAATAAATAAATAAAATCTTACTATCTAAAATTAAAAAAGGAAAAAAAGTCTTAAAATAAAGTACAACTATTTGCTAATGCAGTGAGCCGGGCAGCTAATTAAGTGGCAAGTATTTCAGATATTTCATTGTCTTGGAATCATTAATTATTAATTGCCTAGTCTTTGAACACGGCAGATTCATTTGTTTATTCCTGTATTCTGAAAGTGTTCTCTGTAGGCTGTTTATTCCAACCTGCTGCTGCTGCTGTGAAATGTTTGAAGGCAGTTCTCCAGATCAGTCTGTGACAGTTTGGGAACCACCAGACACTTCCCCTCTTTGCACACATCAAAGGAGTTTGCATTAATTCAGATGGATACAATTATCAAGGCTTCAAAATCGATATTTTTAAAGTGTTCTGGAGTCTATCTTGCCTGCAAACAAAGGCAGCAAACACAAGTCACTTGTAGCAATGATGTCTGCAAAGCATTACAGTATGGTGTATAAGAGCATGCACCTAGACAGCATTTGTATCTTTAACTTGTGATTAAGATAGCAAGAAGACTTTTAAATTAATGCAGTAATGTCCTCCCATACAGTGGTCCATAAGGAGATGTTGCCAAGGTTGGTAATTCCCTAAGTATTGCACAGTGCAATGGAATTTATTCCATATCAAGCATATTTGTATTAAGGTCATTTCCAAGACTAGTAGAATAGGAATGGGTAACACAGCAATCGTTAATAACTCAGCAAATTGCTGTATTTCATCACAATAGGAGCAAAAGTAGTTTCAATTAAAAAAAAGAAAAATTATGAAAAATAACTTCAGAGTGTCCTTTTAAAAGTTAATTAAATTTAAATGCAGAGCTCTCACAGCACACAGACACAGCTTTTAAACATCAGGCATATTTTTCAAATGTGTAATAAAATACTCTGATATACCCTTATAACCTAGTTCAGATGCAATTTTCTGCTCCACTGAATTTATCTAGACTCTTAGTTGTTGGCTGCAAAGCGAATTTCTGTTCCTCCTGCTCTCAGAGATATACACATTGCTGTCAATGACTTAAAAAGCTGTTTGGAAATTTCTGCTTCCAGTATAGGTTTTTCATTAGAAGTGATGGACAGTTTTAAACTGCATTGATATAGACACAAGTACTGCCTGTGTCCCGAAGTCTTGTCCTTTCTGCGTCCCTTTCCCTGGGTGCCCCAAAGCAGCCCAGGAGAGGAGGTACAGAGGGTTGTGCTCCCTCCTTTGTCTCTGCTTTTTAGGATGCAACCCAGGGGTAGGAGAGGTGCTGGACGTTTTGGCAGCATGTGCTCTGCTTTCTGCATGTCCAGGCTGGCATCCTGTCTGTATCAGCCCAGCCACCCTAGGGGCACAGGAGGTCTCCAGCACCCCCAGCCCCAGGTTTCCACCAGCATTTGAAGCCGTTTAGCATTTCAATTCCAAGTAATTACAAAGTGCCCCTCAGGCACAGAAGGGAGCCTTTGAAACCCAAGGAAATAAATCAGGTTGGCTGTTTTGAGGGAGGGTGGAGGTGGAGGTGGATGGGGGGTGGTGTGAGACAAAGCTTCTCTGCAGGTTTACACTCCTGAAATCCCCCAAAACTGTGGGGTCCATGTGGGTATAAGAGGGAGACCTAGAGGTGAGAACAGGAGGAATGCTGAGGTGTGCAGTTTGACTGGTGGGCTGGAGGCTGACACCTCTGCTAACAGGGAGACTTGTCCCATTTACTGTGTGCCGTTCTCCCACTGGCATACACAGCTGTGACTTAAGGAGTCAGGGTATTGGAGTGGCACCTTTAGCATTTTTTCTCCTCATAGGTCTCCTGGGTACCCTCACATACAGGAGAGAGCTGATGGAGGCATGGCTGTGGTGCTCCTGCCAGTGTTTTCAGTAACCTGGAGGGTGCACTATTGAAGTCAGAGCTTCCACTCCCACGGGGAATCTATTCATATTCTTGGTACTTCATGTCCAAGATAGGTTTCACTTCTGACCTGATACACATTAGAAAAACAGAGAAAATGGCCTTGAGCTACTTTTAAAATTGTAATCTTAACTTGGCAACATTTATTTTGCCTGATACTCCCTCCCTCCAGTTCATTACACTGTGTTCAGTTCTCTTCCTGGAGCCAAATATAGACCTTTTCCTTTTCCTCTGACCTTTTTGTTGCCTGAGCAAATTCCCTCCAACAACACTGCATAAAAGTGTTTTTCCCTAGCCATGATGATTATTTCAAGGCTTTGTACTTCACTTTAGCATCTTGTGTTTAACCTCTCTGGATGTCCACTGCTGTAGCCCTTGTCTGGTGGGGACTTCACAGTCATTTGTCCCACAGAGGGAAATGGAGTGTCAGAGCCAGCTCCAGCAGCTGGTAGCTCTGCTCCCATGGAGCTCTGGGCTCAGGGACAATCTGTCCCAGCCTGGGCACAGCCATGGGCAGAATGTCTGGATTGATGCTGCAGGGTGTGGAGAGCAGACATGGCATGCCATTCTTCTGGATGCCATCCCCTGCTCCCAGCCATCCTCTGCATGTTAGGCATCCCAGAAGTAGCACAGATCAGGTTTAATAAGAAATACTTGACTTCACTTAAAAATATTCTTAACAATGTGTAAATATATTTGTTATCTAATAATCTCTGCATGCCATCATTAGGCCGGGCTTTTGTTTCACTATTACAAGATATTGTGTCAATCCTTAATGGGATACTTCCTTTTTTTTCTTTTATATTTGCTTTTTGTTGCTGTTTAGTAATTTTATTTGTATCAAAAAAGAGGTTGTGAATAGTAATTGTTTTCCGCCTTCTTTTTTTTTTCCAGATGTAACATTCATCCATGAAGGAAATAAAACGTTTCTGGATAACCTTGTTAATTTTGAAAAGCTGGTAAGCTAATTTTGTCCTTCCTGTTTTTCCAAACATTCATGTTCTCTTCTTCCCTTTGCTTTCCTCATCTTGCAAGACTGTAAGGTTTTCTGCCTGAACCAGGAAGAAATAAACAGGGGTAAAAAATCATCAAGCAGGATGAAACAGCCAAGTCTCTTTCCCCTGCCCTTTTCCTCTACTCCTCCCTCTTCTCATTCCTTCCTCCTCTACTTCTGTGTAAAATGGCCAAACCAGTAATGGCCATCATCACTGCTAAAGTCCACTCTTCATTTATACCCAGTGAAATAAATTCCTTTGCACCACTTCGTGGGCTGTTCTTATGTGTTAAATTCTCCTGCTTTCTCTTAAATTCAGCTTTCTCTGAATTATGTTTCCTTTTTTTTTTTCTTCTCAAGACTGCTCTACTTTATTACTTAAGGAAAGATTCCTCCAGTTTATCACCTGCAAGTGGTATTGTAATTTTAGGGATTGTAAATGAAAGTGAAACTTTTTGATCTGTGTTAAATGAGGAAGAAGAGAATGCCTGGAATACAAATTAAACTGACTGTAAATATCACTATTGTAGATTTTATGCATAAGGGCAGTTGATGTATTTTTGGCTGCATTCACTCTAAACATCATATGACTTCTACTCTGGCACGGTATTACTGAGAGAGGTTTCAGTTGCCTAATTTGTGTTGTTTTTTGGTGGCTTGTTTGGGTTTTGTTGTTGGTTTTTGGTTGGTTGGTTGGTTGGCTTTGTTTGGTTTGGGGGTTTTTCTTTGATAACATTTTCATGAGGTCACTTGGTCTGTTCAACCTAGAGTAGAGCTCTTCACAGTGTAGAACTTCAGCAGATGCTGATCTCTTCTCTGGTGTCCAGTGGCAGGACTCAAGGGAGTGGCCTGAAGCTGTGTTAGGGGAGGTTTAAGCTGGATATCAGGAAAAGGTTCTTCCCCCAGAGGGTGTTTGGGCACTGGAATGGGCTCCCACAGGGAAGTGGTCACAGCACCAACCCCGTCTGAGTTCAAGAAGAGGTTGGACAATGCTCTCAGACATAGGGTATAACTCTTAGGGATGGTGTTGTGCAGGGCCAGGAATTGGACTCAGTGGTCCTTGTGAGTTCCAGCATGGGGTATTCTGTGATTCTATGGCACTGAAAGCCAAAGTCCATATATCTGAACTGGGGTGGAGTATAGAAGCTTGTATTTTTTTTTGTTGGCCTGTAGTATTTGACCAAGAAACCAAAACATTCTTTGCAATTGTCCAGGTGTGCCATGGGACTGTTAATCCAGATGGCTGTGGTTGGTGAATTGTGCCCTACTATTTTCTCCATGTGTTTACACTTGTTTGGGAATGAAAGCACAACCATGGACTTATTCATGAACCAGATGTTGAACTTTTCACATTCTGGGATTTTCACATTCTGTCATATACGTTGTCTTTCAACTTGCAGGTGTAGACTCTGACTTTTGAGCATGAACTCCTTTTTTTCGTGTTTTCTATTTGATTTCTGTACCTTTTCTTGTTGCAGAGTTTACAGGAATACTGATTTGCATTTAATGAAAGGTTTTCTTGTCCCAAGTCCATTAACTATTTGACCTTTAGGTGTTTTCATAAAACTCATTAGCATGTTCTTCTTCATTGCCTCTTGGAAGTACATCCAATTAACATGTAAATTAAGCTAGCCCTTGATGCACCATAATTGTTATTAAAATCCCCCCACTGGGTCATATATTTATTTAGTGAATATGTAGGGTCTAATTCTTGTCCAGTCTTAGTAGGTTGTGTTCATTTGTTTGTTTGTTGTGTAATGTGTATATGTTTAATGTATGCTGAGCTTCC
Organism: Anthoscopus minutus; assembly: GCA_013399455.1. Lineage (NCBI taxonomy): Eukaryota > Metazoa > Chordata > Aves > Passeriformes > Paridae > Anthoscopus > Anthoscopus minutus. Next base: position 25,992 of record VWYI01002157.1, read on the forward strand.
TGGCTAAGAATCCCTTTCCTTTCTGTCTCCATTGTGTCTCCAGAGGCACTGGGAGCTTTGCTAATTGACTTCAGTGAGCCAGGATCTCACCTTTTCCATTCAAATGGATAATGGGCATTTTAAATGGCAGGGGGGAGAGGCTGAGGTGATGGTTGTGGGGTGAGGGCTGTTCAGATTGACACTTCCTCCAAATTATCATTCAGATCACGCTCTCAGAAACATGCTGTCTCATGCAGCCCTGTACATATGAATGCAGGCAATAGTGCAAGCTTAGGAAGTGGGGGCTTAGGAGAGATTTAAATATCAGTGTAGTGGAAACTCAGGCTGCACACTGGTATTACCCTGGCTCAGTTGAACATTAAGAGATTTAGTCAATGGCCACGAACTCGCAAGATGCATTACATGTGATCACGTATTCATGAGTCCCTGTTTCTTTTCTAATTATAAGGGCTTTGTCCTGAAGAACAATGTCCTCTTTGGTGTTCTGTACTGAGCACTGAAATGCTGAGCACTTTCTGGCCTTTGCTGAGAAAAATTAGGATTGACATTGACTCCTGCTCGATTTGGATCAAGCCACTGAAGCTCACCTGCAAATTTGCTGTTGCAGAAAAAGAAGAAAAGAATTATTCTACCATAAAAGATTACTGCTTTGGGGAAGGAACTTACTGTCATAAATGACTAGAATTTCCACTTATGAATTTCAAAGCAAAGATGGTTTCTTGTGTCTTTGTTTGGATCACTACTTTGAATTATTTCATTTCTGCATTAAACATCTCACCTGGAGGAGGACTTGTCAGTCTGAACCATTATTTTTTCAAACTATATTAGTTTCTTTAATAAAAGATCTTTTTTCTCCCTACAATCCCTGCTTCTTTTATATTCTTAGAACTCAGCAATCCTACCATGACTGAATTTGATTTGACATGAAATGATAGCAGTGGATACAAAGTTAATTCAAAATGTAAAGAAGGAAATTTGCAAAGAGAAGAAAAATAATTGATCTTTTGGCTCAGGAGTGTTACCTAGCTTTAGCAAAGGTGAAGGGGTTGCAGTGGTTTATTTAACTGCATTTTGGGTAAAGTCTAGTCTATTACAGTGTTAGATCAATATTTAGCATCATACCTACTTCTTCAACAAAATCTGAAGGAATAAACTAAAATATAGTCTTACATGGTCACATCTCAAGGCATTTCTATGGCATTTTCTTAGCTGTTCCACTAAAATGTGGCTTCTTCAGGTTTTCCTTTCCAGCCACCAGCTATGTCTTAGCAATGACATGTCTTAGCCACACTCCATTACAAGCTCTATTACAGGTCAATGGCCATTGCCATTTTCAATACCACCTGCTTACCTAGAGCCTTCAGCTGTAAGGACTGTGTACATGCAGCTGTGGGTTCTCAACCCACATCCCCAAATCTCTGTGCAAACCCAAGCCTGAGGCTCTGCTGTCCTCAGTGGAAAGAGTGCTAATGATCCCAGGTAACTGGTAGGCTGGAAAGCAACAAGAAATGTGTGTTGCTCTTCACACAAACAAGTATGCAAGCACCTGTTTGAGCAGTCAGGAAATAGCGTTTGCTTTGCAGATACATTGGCTGACTTTCGACATTAATTTGGATCCCAGAGAATTGAAACCAGAGAGAAATGTGTAATCAGGATACTAAAGCCAGAGGATTTGGGATTCTGCTTTAAATGTTGCACAAAGAGGTTCTTCCCTTACCCCAGAGCATCACCTCCAGAAGCTTTGTCTTGGGATGGACCCTCATAATGTCTGCCTACAAAGGAGAGACAGCGAAGAGTCACAGCATGTATGGGTCTCTCTGACTTCTAAAATCCAAATGCAGAGGCTGTTGGCTGGGAAACACCACAGTAGCAGCACTGGTGGAAGTTTTAGTACTGGCAGTACTCACATTATTGATCGCAAAATCTAGTTCATCTCATTAGAACTTCATTACAATCAGTGCAAGGACATCAGCACAAGAGATTGTATAATTTCATGGCAAATGAAGCACAGTGGGTAACAAGAAAAATTATTTCAATTTACTGATGAAAGAAATATGAAGTTGCCATTAAATATGCTCTCATGATAAGCTTTTCTGTGGAGGAGCCTTGAAAGCCACTCCCAGGATGCTGAGAGATGAGCTTTTATGCATCATTCTGGTCTTAAACATACTCTGTTCAAGATAGTTAATTCTTTCCACCTCTTATAATTTTTGAGGGAGATGTGAAATGATCATCAGCTGTTTGTATGAGCTTTCAGATCACTCCTGCTAACTGAAATTTGTTTCTGGTACTTACTAGATTTGGTGAGGAATTGCCTCAGAAACAGTATTATTTTTAAAAAGCAATGTCTTAAGAACTTCATGGGTAGTATCTGGTGAAAATAAGCTCCCTCTACTGATTTGTAGTTGAATAATCCCAATTTTTATATAAATTGATGACCTGAGCCTGAATGAAAAACCGAATTTAAACCTTTTGTTTCCTCTGCTTAATGTTAAGTGGACATCCAATATCCCTGTAAGCACCAGCTTTTGTTAAAGTAGCATACCTACAGGAGAGTTTTACTTGGTACATATGTGTGGAGATGTCAGGGTGCTCGCTCTGCAGCATTTAGGCTGTGGGTTCTTTTTTTTGTGCTGGTTAGGCTGCAGAGAACTGCCTGGCTGATAATGGTGCCTCAGTGTGGTAGACATTACACAAGTGTACACTCAGGGGTACAGTCTGTGCCACAAAGAGGCTTACAGTCCAATTATACAAATGGGGAAACTGCAGAAGGAGGGGCTGCAGACCATACAATACCTTAGATAATGCACTGAAGCTGGGGTTGAACCCCAAAGCACTCACCCAGTCCACAGGCCTTCCTTGCTTCAGGCTTTCATTTTAATAAAAGTCACTGGAAGAAAAATGAGCAATTTTTTGGTTATTTTTCATTACCACTTTCCATTTGTTCCTAGGGAGTTGTTCTCATTTAATCTGTGTGATATCAATATGACATCTTGACTAACCCTGTTTAATGAAATGGTATCACTAGGATAAAGAGTAAAGTTTTTCCTGCTGTCTTCATTTTCTACCTGACTACAGTTGCTTTTTGCTGTACGGTCTAGGGCAAGGAGATTTTCAGACTTTTCTAATGATAGAATCAGTCCCAGGTCTTTGCACTGATGTTTATTATTCTGTCTTTGCAGCACATGATTGCAGATACTGTTCGGTCATTGAGACATTGCAGAAATAACCAATTTGGTGAGTAGAAAAAATCTTCTACTTATTTTGCCTTTGTGCACCCTTGAGGGTTTGTTGAGTTTTCAGTTTGTTTCTTTCCCAACCTGTTTTCTTTCCAGTAGCTCAGGTTTACTACAGCAGGAGAATGCGGTCAAAAACTATTTAACATTGGGCAAGAGAAGGCATTCATCATTTTTGAAAGATCAACATAGCAAAAACCCCAGTTGGAGGAAGCTTTAATTTACAAAATGTTTCTAGGAACAGCTTCCAAATTTTAATAAATTACTTTTCCTGCAAAAATTGCCATCTCTTCAAAACCCTGTGTAGGATTTGTGCCAGCTGCACTTAGTTATGGAGGCCTCTGGTGTATGCTGCTGTTTCTGCCTTTCCCAGCTGTAACCGAGTTAGCTCAGTCTCCTGCCAGTCTGAGTGTTTTGGTAAGAAATTCATTCACAGCTGCCTTTGGCTTCCAGCAGCTAAAAGATGTCACTCATCCCCACAGCCTTGCACTCAGCTCTTCACCTAAAGCAATTGTTTGCTTATCTGGCATCCTTAAGGACATGTCACAAAACGTAGAAGTCTTGGGGCTATGAAGATCCTGTGGGTTTTGTGAAAGTGGTTGAGTAGGAAGAAATGAGGGGGTTGCTTCCTCTTCTAGGGGAAGCTGCAAATATAGCTGTGCCTGCTTTAGGCACTGGAGGATGGATCTGTGCTGGAGGCAATGATTGCAAGTGCCTCAGCTGCACAGAGGACTTTTTTTGTTTGCTTTTTAAATAAATTTTTTGTTGTTGTTTCCACCTTATTAGCCACTAGAGAATCCAACCCTAAGGGACCATGCCAGAAAACTTCAGCTCTCTTCATTCTGCAGCTTGCAGAGGAGAAACCTTGCTTTTCTTTTTCTCAGTGTTCTTATTCTCTGCAGAGATGTTAAATACAGGAAGAGGACACAATAACTACTTTAGGAAGCAGTTAGTTTTTAAGACAAACCCACTAAACATGTTGTTTATTGAGGCCACTAAAACCTCTCTTTCAAAGAGAAGTTCACAACTGTGCTGCAGCCTTGGTGAAAACAGAGCAGTTGAATAATATCTTTCTTACACTGACTTTTCAGCAGCTATCAGCATTGACTCCAACAAAAGAATAATAATCACAATTTTAATTATAAATACAGGTACCTTGGAGAGTAATAGGTACTTTTAAGAGTTTTGTTAAACATTTGCTCTATAGAATTAGCACATGTATATACAGTATTAATTTTAAAGACTGCTCCGTATTATGCTTCTTGAATAACTTTCCTAAATATATATATATATATATAAAATATATAAATATATATAAATGTATGTAAGAGAGGAAGAGAGGGGGAGGGAATAAGCTGTGCTTTCTTTTAATTCAGATACTGAGGGAAATACTGATTAGTCCCAACCATGCCTCTAAATTAAAATGTCTCCTATTTGGCATTATGAAAAGTTACATTGGTTCCTTTCAGTGATGTAACGGTTTTTTTGCACTTTCCCTGCACATCTTTCATCTTGTTTTTGTCTTTTTTTTATTTTTTCAAGTGATTTTGTAAGTCTTGAAGCATGAATCCAAGGTTAATACCTAAGATTTATAATATAATCTGGTAGTTTGAAGTAGGCAATTGTTATTTTATTTTAGCACAGACTTGATTTATTGCAAAGCTGGCATTTAAAAGGCAGCTTATACAGGCATCCCTGTAGGCACTTTTTTCCCCCTAAAATTCGTTTAGGCATGAAATTAATTCACTGAATATTTATTGAGACTTTATGGACAGTTTCCTTTTCTAGTGGGCTTATTTTGCTCTCAGGAATGTGAATCTTTCTACTGCGTCAATTCCCAGATTGGCCTAAGAGCAGCAGGCATCTCACTCTAGGAAGGAATTAAAAAAAAACTAAGCAAGGAATATCATTATTGTTTATGAACTGTATAATGTGTTTTAAGTTTGTAGGCCAAAGTGTTTCTGCATTAGAAACTGGTTGGGTTCCAAGTAAAACTGAAATGCCTGTTTAATGGAAATAACATTTATATCCTAAATCCTGAAAACAAATAATAGCATTTCCAAAGTGAGGAAAAGCAGCCTGAGAAAATAATGTAATTCAAGCTTTTTTCATTTGAGGTGTTAATAAGAAATACAAATGTTTTTCACTATGTTCAGCACAGCTGCTGGGATCCTATCCCCTCAGAACAAAAAGGTCAGCTCTGTATCCTGACACAAATTGATCACCTTATCCTGTTCTCTCCAGCATAGCTCAAGTTAGATGGCTGCTCTGCAAGAGCTCTTTAAAACAGCTGCCCAGGAGCCCCATTAGCAGCCACATGCAGAACTGGCTGCATTTACATCCCATGTTACCCACACAGCTTCACAGAGATGTCTTCATAAAAAAGTAGGATTGGTGATTCCTGGAAACTTTCTCATACAGCTGGAGAGTGTGGAGAAAAGGATGATAATGAAACAAAGGAGAGGGAAGAAGTGTGTCAGTTAAGCTGATTGGTTCAGGGAATTTTGAAGGGTTTTCTTTTTCAATTGACGGTAATATTATTAAAAATTCCTTGAGGACGTGGACACAAACGGAGCTTTCCCATCTTTGCTCATTGCCAGATATTTGATATTGCCAGATATCAGCAATGTTGCTTTCTCTGCCTGTCTGGATGGATCTTGGGCTTGCCTTTTTTTTTTCTGTCTCTGCTAGTACCAGCCATGCTGAAGGGTTTCACAGGCACTGAATTCCCACAAGCCCATTTTGAGCATCAAGCTTGTAGCAGAGAACAACTGCTATTGAGGCCACCCTTCAGTTTGTCTGTTACACAGCTAATTCCTCTTGCTGCGTAAACTCCCATGAAATGAGAGCATGGCTTTTGTCTCTGTTACTAGATCAGGAATCAAAAGCCTAACAGATCAAAACGTAGGGGCCTGTCAGAGCAGCTTTGAAGAGCTTTCATATCCATCTGCTGCACTGTCACCTTTCACTGGCTCTGAAGAAAATCATCCAGGGTCTGATGTCTTGTGGACTGTGTTAAAAATTTTAAAAAGTTTCAGGCTGGGTTGGCCACCCCTGCTCAAGGTCCCATTGTACTGCCAGAGTAGCACAAAGGAAACCTTGAATCACCCTTTCAGGGGGTGGACTGCCTGTACTGCCAGAAGAACTAAATCTTCCTCTGGGGAAGAGTCAGCTTCTTGCCATCCTCATGTCCCCTCCTTTATGCATGCTGGCCATCCAAAATTGCCTATTTCTTTTTTCTTCTCCCCTTTTCTCTATCTAGCTGTTACCTCATGCACTGCACTTAAACAGCAAGTCCTTTGGATTACTGGCTGTCTTTCCTGTGGCTGGCTAGCACCTGACAGGTGGCACAGCAGTGACTTTGTGACACAGGACAGAGAAGCAGCAGGCAAGGCGCAGCTTTCTGAGCCATCCCCTCTCTCCTGTCTTGCAGGCAATGAAGTTCCTTCGAAAGAGCATCACGAGCTGAAGCCATACGTCCACCACCTGCATGTCATCGACAACCAGCAAGCTCTGTTTGAGCTCTCTCACAGGATAGAGCCGCGAGCGTGAGCGGACACAGCTTCGTATCACCTTGTAACTGCAGCACTTTGAATTAAGTGAATGTTTATGCCAAGCATGTTGCTTCCCTATATGAGAACAGTTTACTGAGTTTTATCAGTAGCTCACAAAACATGCACAGGAAAATCAGGCAAGAGCCAGCAAAGGAGCTGCTCACAGAGTTGCAGGGCAAGCTTGGTGCCATTCCTGCTGGTCAGTAGGACCTGAGGGAGCAGAGCAGTGTCCTTTGAGCTCAGGAGCTTGGTTTCTGTGAAAATATTGTTTGGTCCAGTGTATCTTTCAATGCAGATTCTACCAGTATTAGAAAGAGAGGAATCATCATGTCACAGCAACAAAACATTTCAGCAAGCAACATGACGCAAGGGGGTTGATTCCCAGTTCACCATAGTATGTACCTCACTAATTCAAGGCTGCCAAAGTATTGTTGCCAAAAATAATGTGCAATCTGTGCAGCCCCCATGAGTCCACTGGAGCATAGAATTTGAGATGTGTGAGCAACCTAGAACAGGAGTATAATAAGGCAGTGCAACCAGATGAAACTCAAGAGTGTGTTGTGATGTGGAGGTCAGCAGTAAACAGTTCACTCTGTTATGGCTCCTTTAAGAATATGCTTTATAAAACACACTGTAAGAGCCAGTCTACTTCTGTTGCAATTTATTGACACAATTGCTTGTATACTGAAAGCATGTTATTTTTTTCCTTTTCAGTTATATCAGATTTAGCACTGGCTCCTGCAGTTAATGTGTTAAAATACCAGGAGCTTTGTTTTCTGCTTGGATTACAGCCTCTTTGGTATCTATTCAGAGGCAAATGCCTAGATCCATCTACATTTTTAACTCCCCCTGCTGGAAATACCATTTCAGTAAGTAAAACTACAACTAACTTGCACATGCTTCTAGTATTTGAAGAACAGAAAGATGCCCCATACAGGGTACCAGTGTAACTGCCTGCATGCACACCAGGCTCTCAGCATCTGGCTCCCTTTACTGCTTTTGTCCCTTTCACAGCCCTCCCCACAACAATTAGTTAAAAGCAGTACATCTGGGCCTGTGCTGAGGCAGCATTTCTAATGTCATGTCTACAGTTGACCTCCATCTTCAGCACCACCATCACCTGGTTTCCAGTGCTAAGAAGTTGCCCTGAAATGATGTAGTGCATGCCAGAGGCGATGTGCAGGTGCTCTTTGGCATGTGTTTGTGCACTGGCTCCCGGTGACAGTCCCTTTACAGAGCAGGGAGGATACATTGCATTGCTTGCCCATCTCTGTTGTATGTTTTCCACATTAGGAAGACTACCAAGAAAATGCTCCTTAACTGAAATGTGGGAATACTGAAGTAGCATGCTCTTCATCATTGTGTTGTCTCTGGTTTAAAGGGATTTTTTAAAAAAGCAGCTTTAACAAGTAGTCTGTGGGGGAATCTGTAGAACGCATTCAGTTTTCCCATCTGTGAAATATTGTATAGAACTATTGTAAAGGAAACAAATGTTTCAGAAATGTATTTGCTTGTACTTTGTTATTATCAAATACTATATGATTTTTTTTTTAAGAAAAAAATTTCTTTTTACCCAGTAAAAAGAAAAAAAAATAAACTCTTGCTGGCCATGGAGTAAAAATTTCCTATGTTCTTCTGTAGATGTGACTGCACATATTGTAAATAACTCTTTTGTGCAAACAGACCAAAACTGTTCAAATGAAGATACTAGCTGTGGTGGGCTCCTTTTTGCAGTGTAAGAACAAAAACAGATACAATTTGTTGCTTGTGTTTTTGCAGTTCTTCCCAGGGCTACAGCACTTGGAATTCCCAACCTAGATGCATTAGCTGGATGATTTCCTTGGTTTTGAGCTCCCTCTTGTGAATTTTTTTTTTTTACTGTGGCATTCTTTTTAGGAGCCTGTGTGTAGACCAGCCTGCATGCTTCAGCTTGTGTGGTGTAACACTCTAGTCCACAAAGTTGTTCTGGAAATCTGTGGGAGAGGGAGCATTCAAAGGTATTCAGGGTGAGAAGGTGGGGCTGTTTCTCAGTTCACTGCATTTGGCTCTGTGATAGTTCTGGTAGCTACTGTGGATGAAGCAGCAGCTGTGTTGGAGAAGAATAAAATACATAAAAATGAAAGAAGGGAAAGAAGTTTTAAAAAAAAAAAGACTCTGTGCCAAGGTTTTGATCTGAAAACCTGATAGACCTACCTTCCTCACTCTGCCAACTCAAAATGAAGTAAAGGGATGTGTTAACTCATACCAATAGGCTGTGAGCCAGCTGAAGTGTTGGCTTTCTGCACCACTGTAATTTTCCACTAAATCAGGTGTTGCCTACCACTTGCAGCTGGCATAAAACCATTCTGAAGGCACACAGCCAGCATTTACCTTGTTATCTGTGCTGTGACTAATCAGACAACTAGTCACAGCTTTACAAACTAGCCTGTATAACTTGGATTTAAGTTTCAGGCATGAGGGTCCAACATGGCTGCATCAATTTAATGTTGAAAATTGGGCCTTAGAACTATTACTATAAAGGAAAAGTAAATAGCCCAAATATATAGCTAATATGTTTAATTTAAAAAAGGCCTTCATTCTACAGGTAAAGTATTATAGAGCTTTGCTGCAGACTGGCAAGCAGTTTGGAGATGTGGAAGTTAGGAGAAGAACTAGAAGTAAACTCTGTATTAGGGAAAGGCAACGCTATACAGCCTCTGCTAGGGTCCAGCACTGGTGATGTTGCGTGATATTTTTACATCCTTCAATAGTGCAGTTAGGTTATGTGGTATAAAATCTATATATCTTGTAAATTCCATTTATCACAATCACATCTGGGGTTTAATACTCTGCATACTCTTTTCTTTTTTTTTTTTTTTTATTACCTAAGATGAGTACTTAGAACAAAGGAAAGAGCTGTGTCACTTTATACTTCTTGGATGTGGGATTTTGTGGCAACAAATTTAGATGTTTCTCTAACACAGCTTTTTTGATTCCAACATCGTGTTGAATAGCAATAAATTTCATTTGCACAGCAGTGGCAAAAGAAAGGGTATTATCAGAAATTAGGCCTGTGCTGCTGTAAAATTATAAAGAAAGATGTAAATACCAAACATTTTAGCAGAGTAATATTTATTTGCATAGCCTATTTATTGTCATCTTATACACTGTTTAACACTGGGATGAAGTCAATGAGCTGAGGTAAGAACACCTGCCTGTTCTCTCTTGAGTGCCATAATGGTGTCAGCTAGCATTAAAAGTAATAAAATAGAAACCCCCAAATCAAGATATTTACCTAACTTCTCAGGGACTACAGCTAGTAGTTATCCACCATCATTAGACCTGGTATGTATGAAATAATCTGATTTACCAGAATCAATATTGCCAATGTTTTCCTTTGCATATTTCATGCTTGTTTGCCTCTGTACATATTATTGTGTCGTGTATTTATGAGAGCTAGTAAGCAATAATTTATATGTCAAAATGGCCAAGCAATACAAGGTTAAAACTTGTAGAAGCAACTGTTATGTTTATCTTGCATTTTCCAGTGTTTTTTAATATTGCTTTTCAAAATATAAAAACTACCTTAATGAAGTCTGGGTTCTGTGCCTTTATGCCTACCACACACTTACTGTTCCTCTGTGATTTTACTTCCAGTCATTCAGTTCCACAGACCCTCACTGCATTTGTGAGATGGATGCAGACTCGCACAGAGGCTCAGGAGCCTGACCCCTTTCAGAGCTGTTCATCTGTCTCTGATCAGTGGGACTTGCTGGTATGATGTTAATGGGGCCTCAGCTGTGCCCTGTCATCACAGCACAGCCAAAAGGGAGCCTCGAGCCACCATGAGAAGTCCCTGTGGGAGAGGGGAGGAGTAAATCTATCTTCATATCCTCTGGAGTCTGCTTATTGGCACTTGATCCTCTTACTGAGGACAGCAAATGCTTTCCCCTGTCATCAGTCATCGCTGATGCTGTTTCCTCTCCCTCTGGGCTGGTCTGCAGCAGGAAGGCAGAACCCAGGGTGGGCTGCAAGTGCCCTGTAAAGCAGCTGTGGCTTGCCCTGCTCTTCCTTTCCACTTGTAAACCCCGGGAACCAGCAAACCAGACCTGGCTATTTCAGACAGAAATAACACTTGGCACTTCCAGCATGATGTCTGCTCACAGTGCTTTACAAATAGGCTGTACTTAATCCTCTGAGTGCCTGCACCTTAAGTAGCCTTAAGCCTGACCATAAAAGTGTTTGTGCTAGTGTTAGTATACAGACAGGGTGAATTCTAACCTTAGTATTTAAAGAAAGCCTGAATTGTTGAATACTTCTCTGTAATGATGTTTAAAGATACATTACAAACAGACATCCTTTTCCAGATCCAATTGCATGATCTGAAGAATTTATGTCTCAGTGGTTTGTCACTGTCCATCCATTGGATATCACTGCCCTCCATGGAGTAGCCCAGAGGACTGGGAGAGAACCTTCAAACCTGTTGCAGTTATTAAGCCACACATGGCTACATGCAAGCAGTTAAATTTGCAGAAAGCACTCTCCTTCCCTCCACTGCCCCTGCTGGGAGACTTTCACAAGAAGCTATCTTTTAGACGATGCAAATGGCAGGCTGTGGAGCTAAGGACAGCTGCCTTACAGCTCCAGTTGTGCTAGAAGAGGCACAAGAAGAAGCTGCTGGGCTGCAGATGTTATCCTTTGAGACCATCTTGCTAAACTGTTCAAGTAATGGTTCTTCTATTCCTCTCCAACAAAAAGAGCTTGATTGGCGAAGGCCTTCAATTTCAGCTGCTTCAGGGACAACAAATTTCAGCTGAAGTAAACAGAGGAGTCTGTGATGAGCTATTCCTGCAGGAGCTGTGTGACCCCAGGGGCAGCAGGTGGGAGCAGTTTGCTCCGGATCAGCACAGCCCTCTGTGCAGAGCAGTGTCGACCTGCATGGAGACACTTACTCTATCCCTCAGAGAGATAATTTCCTCTTCTCAGGAGAAAAAAACTGCTCAACCTGAAAGCCAAACCTCCCAAATATTTGATGTATTTCATATCCCAGCAGACTTTCATGCCATTCAGAGCCTGCTGTCTTCTGCTGTGGGATGGGCACTGATGTACAACAGCAAAACCCAAAGAAGGTAAGTCTACCACTCCTACAATGTCCACTATTTCACACCAGAGACTTGTGGGATGGCACCTTACACTCGTGGGTACAATAATACTGTGAAATGCTTGTAGTTGTATCAGAGTTAAAAGAATCGAGCAGGGTTGTTCAAGTCTGGAGGACTGAGGAGGTCTGCAAAGGTGGGCCAAACAATTGTTGAAAGTGTTGTCCTGCATTCCCTCTTGTCTGGAGGGAGGTCTCTTGATGGCCTTGAGATGAACTGGGTTGGTTAGAGCATGGTGCCAACAATGCTAAGGTTGTGGGTTTGATCCCAGGAGGGATTTAGGAGTTAAACTTTGATCATCCTTCTGGGTCCCTTCTAACTCAGAATATTCTGTGATTTCGTAAGACCCCTGTTAACACCAATGAGCAGCATTTGCCTCAGAGCCTTTAAAAGTATGAGAGTCATGCAGTCTGCATAATTTTAATTTTCACTGCCCACTGCAGTGGGTAAGTAGTTGCAGCTGGTGGTTTCCCCAGGAGGTTTGTACTACCACTTGCAGAGATGCAAATCCATGCATTTAGGGAACTGTCTGGACTTCAGCACGGCTTTTTCATGTTTCTTATGCTGGGAAGGGAAAGTGGCATGGTCAGGAAAATCCACAAATGCCAGAGATTTACGTCCAAAAAGGAGTCAGAGGAGTCCTGCAACTTTATTTGAAAAAATGAAGAGCGCCTACTGGGGCACACACCCGCAGGGTTTTCCCTCTCGGAGTTCCAGCGGGCACAGCCTCCTTTTATCCCAAACTGCCGGTCGCGCGTTGCCCTCTTGGTTTCTCCTTGCTGAGGTTCTCGGGAGCTGCAGCCTTCCCGACCCGCCTACCGCACATCTCCTCTTGAATCTGCTGTTTTACCCCTAAGCACAGAAACTCGGGCTGTGCATTCTCTTGTCTGCTTCAGGCGCCGAGCTGTTTGGGCTCTGCAACAAACCTACAGCCTGAAGTTAGTAGAGACATTGACCCGTTTCAAAGACATTAACACCCACACCTTCACCCATCAAATTTTTTGTACAGACATTACCAATCCTCTCAGCCTGATCTGGAAAGCCTTGGAAAACTTCCTTTACCCTGAACAGTGCTGCTGACTTTTTCCAGGTTCAATTTCCCCAGAGGAAATCTCAGGGTAGAGGCAATCCTCCCCATTAAGAAAAACACAACCATCCTAGATGAAACCAGGCAGCTAAAACCCAGGGAAAAACTCATTTCAGGGTTAGGAAAGAGAAGAGCCATTTGGGAGGTCACCCAAATGCAGCCGATGAGAAGGAAGATCTTCCTTTTTTATTCTCTGCATGGGTCCGATTGATTGCTCCAAGATTTTGGCTGGTGAAGTTGTTACTTTGCAGGGAGAGGTGGATAGTATTGTAAGCAGGGCTGATTCCTAATAAGAGGTCTTTAGTGGGCTGCCTTTAGCGGTCTTTACTGTCCTAGTGCCACTAGTTTCTATGCCTAAGGTTTCAAATTTCATCTCTGTGGTAAGGAGTCAGAGACACCCAGACCTAGGGGTGCTAAGGAATAGTAAATCAACATATTTGACAATAGAAATTGATTGGAAAACCAAACTTTACCCTTTTTAGGTGAAAATGTGATTCAGTTATATAAGTTTATAGAAGTGCATGAGCAAGACATGAGCATGCCTTTAAGTAGAATCAGATGAGCTAAACCATGCTGAAGGACAGTCAGTAACTTGGGTGGTCAGCCTACCTTGAGTAGATAGGTCTTAAAAGATGGTTTGTTCAAGGAGGTGGGCTTTACATTTCTTGGTCTTTCAAATAGATTTTTTTGCAGAAAGTTGTCAGGGCTTCTAAAACTTTCACCTTTTTGTTCTGTTCTCCTGCTGTTGCTAACACCAATTAAATTCCTTTCTTGTCTGCAGCAGGGAAAATGCTGGCTCGGAGTGACTGCTGGAAAAATAAAGGAAAGAAAAAGTCTTGTCGTTGTCCCAGCTGAGTGTGGGGCTGCCTCTGTAGGAAATGAGTTAGATGGGAGCGCTAATTAGCAGGGCAAAAATGGCACTGGCAGAACTTGTCTATTTAACCAAATTGGTGAAGTGTCCCTTGAGAGAGCTACTGCCAGCTGTGACAGATGGCTTGAAAGCAAAGAGCTGTGGATTGCTGGAAGGGAATTTACTAGCAAATGTAAGCAGGGACGTTTCAGACCTATAAATGAAAAAGGGTGGTGAGGATCAAGCCCCAGATTAAGCACCTCCGTGGTAAGTTATGAAGGCTCCTGACAAATGTTTGTGAGAGCTCTCTGTAATGCTAGTCAGAGGTTTTGTTGCTTCATGAGCAATGAAGCTGTTACTGAGGTCACTGTGGGCTTGCCCCCAGCCAAGCATGGCTGTTGGTGGGGGTGGCTGTGGTACACTCAAGTATCTGCTGAGAAGGTCAGCTCAGCAGCTCCAGACCATAAAGCCCTCAAAAGCTGAAGTCTTCAAGTTATGTCAAGTGGCTTGGTAAAACTTTCATCAAATCAAAGCCAGCTGTTCTCATAAGTCTGCCTCCCTCTCATTCAGAAAGACTGTGTGAAATCAAGTTGAACTTCTATTGATTTCCACTGGGTTTTGAAAACTCAAGATACTCAAATGTCTGCTGTCAGACTGAGTTCCTGGCTACACTACAAAACAGAATATGTCTCTCTATCCATTCTGAAATACTTTAAAGTAGCAAATAACCCTGAACTGCTTTATCTGCTACTGATGCTGGGCTTTATACAAGGCTAATTCCTCTCATCACAGTGGAGTGCCAGAAGAGGACCAGGCAGAGCTGTTGGGTGCCCTATCACACTCACAGTGATGAAAATTGTTGTGGCTGACACCAGCTGCCAGCATTGAACTTGGCTCAAGGTTACAGCTACGTGCTCCAGCTTCAGGGCACATTGTTGGTTGGAGGCCACTTTTTAAGTCCAAATAAGTGATGATGTGATAGTAGGAACTAGAAGAGGGGCATAAGACAGGATGTAGATGGAACTGAACAAGTCCAACACAGCAGAGGTAGGACAAGGGAATACTGTTAAGGGAAAATACCATGCAAATTTGAAGAAAACTCACACGTCTGAAATTAATTTAGACCCTTGTTTGCTGCTTAGTTGATGAGATTTACCTAATTTTAAGCGAGGTAATTCACTTTGCTTTTAAATTGGAGTTTCTGCTGAAGAGTATAAAGTAGTTTAGTCAATCAAATTTAATTCTTTGCATTTTGCAAGCTCGATTGATTGATTCCTCAGTGCTATTTGAGTGACTCCAGGGAACTTGGTCCAGCTTTGTACAAATGCAAATGAGGAAAGACTTCAGCTAAATGTTAAGGTTTTCAGAGGACATTGAGAGATAGACATAGGGTGAATGTTGGTAAAATTTCCAGAAATAAACAGACAAGAAACTACTGGAGCCACATGTTACTGTAAAACACACAGGGCTCTTATTGGGGGCATCCCTGCAAAGCATACATCAGCATCCTGACCAAGCAAAGAGTTTGGTTGACTTGCAGTTGGCTGATGTCAGTTAGAACAAACTTTTCCTGCAATTAACCTGCTTTTAGCAGTATCTTTCTTCCCTTTCAAAAACTCAGAATGCCATTGACATCTAGTGGTGAAATCCTGTGCCCAGAGAGTTTATTGCTTCAAAACTGCCAGCGTGACCTTGAGGGACTGCAGGACATAATGCAGCAGTGAGAGGCTCCTCTGTCATCTCCGTGGTCCACTGACCCCATTTTATTAGATTTGTTGACTCAGATTCCCGTTTAAGTGGGCTGATGGGATTATCCCTTCAGCTTTTTTTGTGCATGCTCCACCCTGTATTTAACTTTCAGGCTTTATGATGAGAGAGCACATTCACTTAGGACAGATGCTAATGGGAATAAAGACTGCTGCCTTCTCATTTCTCAGTAGTCCCTGGAGTCAGCATCTCATCCAAAGCTGTTGGCTGTAGTGAAAACATTTGGTCTGAGGCAGCTTCTCCAAATATGCAGCAAAGTTGTCTGAATGTGTTTGACAAAAGCAAGCAAATCCCCAGCCTCCTGGGTTCATGGCATGAGGCTGAATTCACTGTTTAGTCAAAGGATGGGTTTTGTGAGCCCAAGGAGTGGCATTTCTTCTGAAGGTGCTGTTGTACAAGTGCTCCTGGCAGGCTGGTGATAGTGTGTGGGTCTGTTCTCCATATCAATGGTACCCCCAGGAGCGCAGCTGCAGCTGCCACATGGTGTCGGGGAAGCTGCAAATAGATAAGACAGGAGACTTTTGTAACTATATACAAGGCAAGCTTCCTCTGCACAGTAAACCTCATATTTCAGCTACACACTCAGCATATATTTGTGCTTTACCCTGCCACTGGTGCAGCTAATGAGTGCAGCTCACTAGGGCTTTCCTCAGACTTGCTGTGATATTGCAACTGTGCTCACAATGACAGCCTGGGGTCTGTAACAGGGACTGCTGACACTTACTCTTTTGTGGACTGGGGAAGAAGAGTGGACAGCAGAGAAAATACTGGCAATAGGACTTATTCATTTAGTGCCACTCAGAGGGCTTTGAAGGCAAACAGAAAATGCTCACCAGTTTAACGTACCAAAAGGCAGAGAGTAGTTGCTGTTTTAAGAATAAACTTCAGAAAGAGACAGGCAGAGAAACATGGCCAAGGTCCCATGGCATCCAGATAGAGCCTCACCCATCCTTGGGCACTTCCATTGGTGCTTGCCCTGCAGGTTCTCACTGGACCTGTTATACACTGTAAAAGAGTCAGTGAAGGCGAAAGAGGCAAGAGCCTGATGGGGACAACTGGAAGTTGAAGGGTGGCAGGGCACAGCCTCCTTCTGGATGACTGCCCACAGCCTCTCTGTCCCCAGAGAACTGCCCAGTTTTCTGCTTGGTGGAGTGGCTGTGGTGTTGCTTACACAGGCTTTCTATTCTATGGACTTTGAGGCATTTACTACTTTAAGGAATCAGTGTGACTTGGAAAATCTTCTTCTTTAGCAGGGTGCCCATCCCAGATGTTGAACTTTCTACAGCTGCTTCTCCTCTGCTGCCTTGTCTGCTCCCTGTGCTGGCTGACTGGCTTTCCCCCCACTACTCTGGGGAAATGAGGTGGTTTTTTGAGTAGGGAAGGTGATTTGCATGGAGATAGATGATGCAGTCCACAACTGCAAGCATGGAGGAGGCATTTTGGAAGCTGGAGAAAGGTGCTGCACCTTTCTTAGGCTCCTTAAAGCGATCTGCTTCAGTAGACCCAGACCCTCCTCTTCCTGGGGGCTGTTCCCACTGTGGGGCCTCCTGGCTGACCACAAGCAGGCACATTTCTGGACTTATCCTTTGCATCTCCCTCAATGGCTTGCCACTGACAGTGGTTTATTCCCCGAGTCTCTCATTTTGCCAAAATACCAACCAGCTCTTAATAGTTTGGGCTCTAGTAGCATTTTGGCTTATTTGGTTTAATTTTTTTCTATTACTTAAGCAAGTGATCTTAAGTAACATAAACTGAAGTTTGTGTAGTGGCTGTTTTGGGTTTTTTAATTTGTTTGCTGTTGTTTATTAATTTTCTTTTTGTTTGGCTGAGTGGGGTTTTTGGTGGGGGGAGGCTAGGGGTTCTTTTTTTGTGTAAAAAGGAGCAAAAAGGCAGGAAATATCCCAGCTCAGTGTTGGTGAGTGGAAGAGGAGTCTCACAATGGCATCTAAGCACCTTTGCTTGAGAGAGGACTACCTATGCTTAAGTCCCACTAGCTGGAAGCTAGCAGTGCTTTTTAACTGCTCTTACCTGGGCAAGAGCAGTTCCCAGCATGCATAATATCTGTTCAGCCCCTCTCATATGGGAGAGAGCCTTGCAGTATTCTAGCAATATGGCATCATAAGTTTTAGGCACTTATGTTCAATCTGTGAGAGATGTCAGGTAAGACCTGCATTTGAAAACCACGTGGATAAGTATGCACTATTTCAGTAATCTGGCTGAAGACAAGGAAAGACTAATTTTAGTTCTGGCAGGGAAGTGGATGAGACTTTTCTTTTCCTTCAGTCAGTAGCAGAGTCCTGAGTGGCCCATTTCTCTCCAGTAAAGGTGGTCTTGACCTCATTCTGCTCCTGTTTCTATGGCATGGCTTCACATTTGTTTTGCTGAAAGCCTGTGTAGAGTGAAAAATCATTTGTGGGTAAGGTAACTGTCTATGGCAGAATTTGATTTGGGAAAATGCCATCATCATAGCATATCAATGGAAGCAAAAGTGCTAGACCAAAAGTATCAAATACAGCCACACTAGTACAGTACCAGTAACAGGGATAATGTGGGTTGTGGTGGTTAAGATACAGGTGTATAAGACAGAGGCATTTGGCATCCTGCTATTTTAGGCTGTCTTTATTTTTACACATCAGTGGCTTCCTCTGCATTAATTCTGTAAGATGTCAGGCAGTCTTCGGGAACGTGTGATATTTGTGATAACCAGTGTGACACTGATGAATAGGTGTAACCAGCAGGTGCCTGATGGCTGCCAGGCACCTTCTTGGGACCACATTTGACCCTGGAAGCTTCTGTATTCCTGATGTCTGTATCACAATCAAAGAATTACCAAGCACAGGCATGTTGGACGTGGCAAAAGAGTGCAGGTAATATTCTATAACCACTGTTAGACTCTCTCCAACCTACTTTTTATTGACATTTGGTTAAAACAGAGATTTTTATTTATTATCAGTGATTTAAGGTTAGATTCTGGGAGATTATACACACACATACTTGATTAATCCTCCTTAAAAGGAAATGAAGTGGAGGACCAGCCTGTGATATTTGTCTATATGTATAGTTAAATCCTCTGTCAGGAAATACTTAACCTTGAGCTTAATATGGGATAGATTGTAGCTGAAAGAGAATGAAAAAGATGAACGTTCTGCAATGACTTGCAGCATCCTGGACACTAGAGAGAAATTTGTCAAATGGAACAGCACAACAATGACACCTTCTGTGTAACACCAGAAATGTCACATCTTACTGCTGCGGCCTCTTCCCTTGGAAATTCCTAACCCATACCTGGCAGAGAGCTGAAACAGGCATCTCTACAGAGAAGTCCTTTCCTTACCAGGCTGTACACATGGCTATGTAACTGTCATATATCAAGCTGTGAAAACCATTTTGACAATCCTATTCCACATTTGTTTGGAGATTTTTCCTGTCCAAAAGCATGCTTGCCCAAATGAGCAAGAAGTTGAAGTCCTCACCTGAATGGTTTCAAGATCATGGCAGCATGAATGGAGGGCCCAGCCCAAGGTTAGAAGTACTTCTAACCCACATATTAAAAATACTTCACTGCATTGTATTTCCTAAATGAGTTTGTTAAAAGGAGAGAGCACAAGAGGGAGCCAGACTCTGCATCCTGCTAAAGGCTCTTGGCTGTGTGTTGGGAAGCAGTAAGGGGAGCCTGGAGCTTGGTCCCTGTGCTCCAAGCTCTGTCCGTATTTGTTCAGTGGCTTTTGTTCTAGGTCCCGTGAACTCCAGGTCAAAATTCCAGGACTCCCCAGCCCCAGGTAATACCCAAGGATTTGGACCACAAAGTCAAATCTTATGTCTTTCTTTCTGACATCAAAGGAAGTAGAAGAGCTTCCCATTCAGGCCAGGCAGGATGTGAAGAGGTATAAGATATGTGAGGTATATGAAGAGGAATAAGATGTGTTTTGATCTCCTTTCCAGTGAGGAGGAAACACAGCACAAACCTCCTGTTTTATCTCTCCAGCCACTCCATTCCCATGGTGCAGGTGCTAGGTGAAGAGCCCTGGCACTGCTGGAGCAAGTTTATTAACTCTCTAAGATAAGCACAGCTGCTGTGGGGTGTGGGGGGGGCAATGGCACTCGCTCTTCAGCTGAGAGCAGCTGCTGTGGGGGCATGGGGGGCAGGAGCCTGAGCCCTCAGCTTCCTGTGCCACACACGGTCAGCACCCACATTGCTCAGGACAGGCCTCCCCAGGGTCTGCAGCTGACTTTGGAAGAAAGCCCTAACTCTAAAGCATCTGGGACTTTTACTGGCACTGATTTTAGCTGACAATCATTCTTGCAGGGTGTGACAGAGTTGGGAGCTGAATTTCTGCCCCCTGAACCTAGACTAGGGTATTCACCACAGATCAGCCCTTCAGTTGCCACAGACATCCTGGAATTATCCTCTGAGCTTCGACTTTCTGTAAAGACATCATGCAAAGTCCTTATCTGCCATTTTGTTGGGTTGCTGAAAACAGCATCAAGCTCTGTTTAAGAGTGGAAAGTCATCCAGATTCCTTCACATTTGTGGCAATAATTATCAGATATCATGAGGTCAGCCCAAGGTTTCAGTGTTGGAACAGCTACCCACAGGATGTTACCGGGTGAATACAGATCAGGATACAACACAGGGTATGATGGGAACGTGGGCTGTATAATTCGGTGTACACAACCTGTACCATGCAGCTCTTCCAGCACACAGGCATCAGTGTTAGGGGCAGCTCTGCTCTGTTCACACCATTTCTTCTGTCTGAAACTTGTCAAAAGGTTTAGAGTCCCTAAAACTTCTTGCAAGTGCTTTCTTATTTCTAAGAGAGTAAAACTAAGGACTTGGGCTCTGCTACATATATCTTCAGGTATTTTTTTTTTGCTATGTAATTTGACTGACTACAGCAGTGATAGTTCAGGTCTTTTTTTGTGTTTATTTTCCAGATAATACTCCTGCAAGTGACAGACTGCACAATTAAAATATGTATTCATTTACAATTTTATTCATATGTATTAGAATTCTGAAGGCTTTGTACCATTGTGCCCCAGGTAAACATGTGTACCCTTGCACATCAAGCAGCATTAGTTGGGTTTTACCTCTATTTCAGTGACCTGCACCCTGAGTGTACCTGGTATTATGAGAATTCAGCTGAAAGAAAATTGAGAAGAAAGCATTGTTTGAATGGTATTTCGAGTTAACGTATCAGATGCAGTGTCAGGAGCAAGTTACTGCTGTGGCTGCTACCTGAAATTTTATATGGTGTTAGCTTTAAGTACCAATCCATACAAATTAGTGTAGGTGAGTTAGGCATCAGTTGACACATTTGTATTTCAGTGCCTGTTGGATTTCACGCTTTCACTGCTGAAATCCAGTTTTTGAAACTCGAGATTCTTCCCACTCCCTGTCTGCACAGCCCACACCCTGTTGGCATGTTCCCTCCTCCAAGGTTACTGGTCTCCCACAGTGGGTGGTGGATGCCCAGCCAGCCCTAAGGGCAGGCAAGGTCCTGGGCAGCAGGTCCCACATCGGTTTGGCATCTTCTGTTAATTCTGATTTGGTGTGGTGGTGGCCCTGGTTGAGAAACATTGACAATGTTTGTGCATCAGCTTACTGGCAAGGATAACATCCCATTTGGGATGTAATATCCCATTTGGGATAGCAATGCCCATAACATTCTGAATTTTGCTGGAAATGTGCTGTATTTACATCTAGACATGTGTATCTCCTCCTTCTCCTAACCTGGCACACACAGCACTCACACATCTCTTCCAGAGAAAGGGTGAGCTATTCATAGGAGCCCAGCCAGGGTGGGTGCTAGGGCTTTTTGTTGGTGCTCCACAGGGTGCCTCATCCCTCAACAAGAGTAGGCATCCACTCAGCCACACAACCACAGAGCATAGTGTCACCCAAAAAAGAGCATTAATTAAAGGGTGTCAGGAGAAGAGAAAAATAAAGGGTATTTTTTGTGGGGAGGAGGAAAACAAGGACAATATATTTTCTCTCAAGAGGAGAAAATAAAGAGATATTTTGCTGCCATCTCTAATTTCTGAAGGGAATTTTCCTTCTGGCATTGCATATCAAACCTTCTGCCCATTTCGGTGCAATTTGGCAGGGCAATGTTTGCAGACAACACTGGAAATTGAACTGCTTCTTTTGGTTTATTTTCTATACTGAATACAGCACCCTGCTATGTGCTTTCAGATCCAATCTGCTGTTCTCTAAAAATGTCACACACCAGCAGTAGGGAAATTCTGAAGTATTTAGGTAAAATTATGTCAGTTTTAGAATTGATGGACTTTTATTAATTAAATGCTATAATGCAAAACCTGTATAAATGTACAATATATGTACGAATCAAACTAAACAAGTGCTTTCTTTTTCTGAAAGGCCAGGAACTGGATTGTTACACAGCATAGCAAGTTTGCTAAAGAATAGTCCGTTCTATAAATTAGATTATCTGCTAGTAAATCAGAAACTCAGAACTACTGGGATTGATGATTTCTCTGAACAGCAGCAAATACAAGTTATCTGCACAGAATTACTTCATTGGGGCTGTGCTCATCCCATCCAAGCAAGCTGTAAGGGCAGGCCTCTGGATGCCCTTCCCCTCCCTGCCTTTGGGGAAGGAGAGTAGCAGTAAAAGTGTTTGTTTTCCTCTTATAGGTTATTCTTTTCCTTCTCCATCTTTGTGGTGACACCTCTCACACCTCCCTGAAGAAGCAAGTTTTGCAAAGTGGTTTCAAGATGTTCTGTGGGAGTGTATCAGGATCACAACCAGTACTGCCTTTTTTTTCCCAAACTTTTCAGATTAGTTTCTTGTTCCTGCTTCCAAGGCTTTCATTTTGACAAAATGCTTACAGTGCTGTCTGCTGGGGTTACAGCTAGGCAGCAGAGCTACCTTTTGCCTGCAGTTTCTGCATGAAGACATGGTTTCCTTAATAAATGTGGCTGCAAATGCCTATGATGCCAATAAGGCTAAAGCAAGGTTTCCATTAGCAAAATTCAATTTTTTAAAGTAAATTTCACTTCTTTCCATTTCTCCTCAGACCACCATTATGAAACCATTGAGTTGCTGAATACTAATTTCTTTGTTAAACACTTTGTTCTGTGGACAGTGAAATTAATGGAAACCGGTATTCAGTTAATGAAATTGGCAATTTCCATGTTAATTTCTCTATCTTCAGTCCTTTCATGTCCACTACAACAGAGCCTGGATCTTTCCCCCATGTCCCATTTTATTTTCACCCTCCCTCTCCTCTGGCCCTGATTCTCCCTATGCCAGCCTTCCCCAGGGCTCAGCACCCTCAGATCATCAGGCTACGTCCATCATGGCTCATCCCTAGGTGGGCACAGGCTAGCCAGGTTGTCTGGTTTGACTCTGGCTAGAAAATGCCCAATGGAAAACAGGCAGATTTCACTCAATAGGTTTTCAGGGAAAGAGGGAAGATAATAATCTTGGACTGCTCCTTCTCTCCAGGTGCAACTTTTCAGAAAATATATGATAAATTTATTTTATACATATTTTTTCATATTTAATTGCAGCTGGCTGTAGAAGTCCTGAGGTAAATTTGAGAGACGGTGCAGTAACTGAATGATACAATTACATCAGTCTTCCTTTAGAAAACTAGGCTAAAATGGCTTGGGAAACCTGAGCTCCATAGATACCTGAGCAGGAGAAGAGCATTTTGAGATCTGCTGGTCCCATAATGACTGAAGAATATAGATGAGTAAACTGGGAGGGTTTGCCAATGTGAGACATTGGCAACAAGAAAAACTTGAGGCAAACAAGTATCCTGAAAAAGCCCTGATGAGTGTGAAAAGTAACATCATAAGGAATAGGAGAGAAACTCAGTCTACTTTAATCTGTCTAGAAGTGCCCATCTTTTCTACATGCATTTGAAGTTGTGTTTAAAAATGAAATGACTCCCCACACACTTTAAGTCTTAGTACTTTCCCAGTGATAGTTCAGACCAGGAGGCAGTTTCTAGGAGAGATAATAAATGCACATGTATTTGCAAGTTAATTTTTATAGATTTCTAAAAGCTTTTGAAACCTTTCAAATTTCATGTAGTACTGTGCAAGGGAACTAGATAAAACTCCACACAACCTTCAGGGAAGTTGGGATAGTCAGTCTAAAGAAGAGAAGGCTCAGGGGAGACTGTGTGTAGAAGCTTTTCATTACCTATAGAAAGGTGGAGAGGGATGTTTTACAAGGGCATAAAGTGATAGTACAAGGGGCAATGGCTTCAAACTGAAATGGGGAAGGTTTAAATAAGATATTAGGAAGGAGTTCCTCACTGTGAGGGTGGTGAGGTACTGAAGCAGATTGCTCAGAAAAGTTGTGTACTGCCCATCCCTGGCAGTGTTCAAGGCCAGGTTGGATGGAATTTTGAGCAATCTGGTCTAGTGGAAGATGCCCCCATTGCAGGGATCTTGGAACTAGGCAATCTTTATAAGGTCCCTTCCAACCTAAATCCTGGAATTCTATGATTCTGTGTGTGCATTTAGGGAGCTGTATTTTTCTCCTCAAATGGCAGCCTTGTTGAAAGCATTTCTCTGGGGTATAGCATTGAACATTTTGTTAGTAGCTTCACAATATGACAGTGAGACACCTGGCACAGCAAGAGAGTGGAAAAATTGTGTGAGCTGCACATCAAACAGAGACAAAGTCTTCTTGGCATTTATGTCTGTGCCAAAATATTTCTACTTTCCCTTTGTGTTGTCTCCCCTGTGAAGAACTTGGGCTCAGGGGACACTCCTTGGTTGGGAATTAGGGTCATGATGGCTGGCTGAGCTATATTCAGACAAACATCTGGCTCTTCTGAGCTCTGGGATATAAAAAACGTGCAGCATTTCTGCATCTTTTTGGTGATACAGCCCCAAATATGTGAGCAGAGCAGAATTCACAGTGTTTTCATGGTAGGAAAAGTAAATAAATGAAGATGGGCTGTGTTAGATTTTGACAGACACATGAAGTGCTGCTTGCCTTGAAACCAGTTTCCTTTGTAGGAACCAAGGCTGTTTCCTATGCAGCCTGTGATCAAAGTGGGCAATCAGGTAAAAATAAATTAGGTTTTCATCTCTGTTTCCACTGACAATTTGAGGGCATTTTTGTTAAATCCTTCTTGGCAATGCTTACAAGACCTGTCTCTAAAGATTTTGGGGAAGACACCTTTTCATCCAACAATTCTTTGACTGTCTGGAGGGGGGATGTGCCCTGTTCAGCATTCCATGTAAATGCACTCTAAGAGGAGGATATCTTCTGTGTTAATGGGCTAACTTTCGTCCTTGAACCTCTTGACACATGTAGACAGCACACTGAAAGGAGAATCAAATAACCTGTTACTTCTCTCTTAACTGTTTGCAGGATTAGTGCAATAGTAACATTATGACAAACTGTACCATAGCAGTTCTGCATTCAAAGGCTCCTAAAAACCTCTGTGGTGCCTGAAAGGTTTCATAACAGTTAGGAACAAGCAATGTGACATTCCCAGTTCCAGATGTACAGCCTGATTTGTTCCTTTCACAATCTTCTTGCTCATGGCCTCAGTTTTGTACAGCACACTCCAGGGATGCTTGTACAAAACCAGCCATAAGTAAAGACAGCTTTATATTTCATTAAAGCAGATGAAAGGACCGAAGGTCTAATTCCCAATGGACAGGAGCAGTGGGACTGAAAAGCAAAAAGCTTTTCTACTAAAGTACCAATTTATTACTTGCTTACTCAACTTGATGTTAGTAGGGCTACTACTGAAAATATTTCTTTCAATCCTAACCCCCCCAAATATTTAATATTATATGTGTTTGTAAGTAATAAAGACATGCAAAAAAATGTGGCAGACCTCTTTATGCACTTAATTATGTAGCTAATGCAAGTTCCCTTAATTTCTAAATCTCATCTGCATAGATACAAAGATCACAGAACAATTTGGAGGCTCGCTCTTTAACCAAGGAAAAAAATAACAACAAAGGGAATAATTAAACCACAAAAAGTATTTACAAATAAGATAGCATCTGACAGAAAGCCATGGGGGGCATCTTCCACTGTAATTCTTCTTTTTAATGGCAGTATTTAAAAGAAAATAGAGAAAGAAACAAAAATCACTAGGAAATATCTGAGCATTGATTTTAATTTGCAGTGCTGGTCTTGAAAATTTTAAAATTATTTTTACCTCATGTTGTCCCATTTTATCATTCTCTAGTCTATAAAGGATTTAAAAGGTTCTTCAGAGATCCAAGTTTTGTAAAAGTTACATCATTGTATCCTACAACATTCTGTTGCAATCTGTACTAGATAAGAATAAATATGTGGATAAACATATATGCAGATAAGCATTAAGTTATATTGAATGGCATGTGGTCCTCTATGAAATCCCATATTTGTTGCAATTGGGATATTCATGCCTTCATTTTCTCTGAAGAAAAAGGATCTGAATGAGACATCCTGTGTCAGAAGCTTCCTGGGTATGATAAAGAAAAATTGCAATAGAAACAGGCAATGGGTATTATTCCTCCCTCTTGCAATGACTTAAACAATGAACAGCAACTCTGGGAAAATAATCAAACAAAACCCATAAACAACTGTTGCAGCAATGTTTGCTTCCTGAAAGGCATCTTTACAGACTGTAGCAGTATTTAGATACCATGTGGAAACTGTAGAATGAGAATGATATCAATAAATAGAACGAAGGCTTTAGCTCTCATGGAGACTTCTGAGGTTATAAAGGCTGGTATGCCTTTACAGCCCTTTAAAGTAGAGTAAGTTTTTGCAGGTATTTGTTAAATTGATTTAAGACTCATTAAGGGTCCACAAACAACATCACAACATCACTATTTTTAGTTATTCCAGCTTCAAAATCCATACCCTAAAGCTTCCCTTTCCAGCTTTTAGATCTAATTATTGTCATTGCTACTATTCTACAGGACACTGAACATATTGATGAGAGAAAAATCCATGTCAGATTGTTAAATGCATAGAAACATGAGACACAAAAAAATCCCTGAACCAAAAATAGGTTTGGGGCAGGAGACTATAGAGATGTATAAATTTGCTCTGTTCTCATAACCTCTTTTCCTGTTGTCCATGCCTAGTACTTTTGGAGAGGTGATATTTGTCTGAACTGATGTTTGTTTTGATCTGTTCTGGCTGTCCTTATAGTTCTCCTATAGATATTTACACAGCTTGTTAAGTTACACCTTAGGCTAGTATCTGCTCTGTGAATACAGAGCAGTATGTAGGTTGTGCTCTCTAGCAGATTCGATTGCAGGGCACTTGCTTGAGCATTACAAAAGCATCAACGTGGATCTTAAATTGTAAAAGACTTTGTACTCTCTTTGTTTCAGAAGGATGCTGTGGAGGGTGGTCATCCCCTGTGATGTGCAAAAACTGCCACCTGCTCCCAACTGTGTGTTTTTAGTGTTGGACTTTGGATCTGTGAGCGTTCCTCCTCTTCAGCCTCTGAACTGTCAGTGACTCAGAAACCCATAAAGCTACTTTGACAGAGAAGGTCAAAAGTGGGGGTACCCTTTGACTGTTTGATCCTTGTTAAGAATTGGCTTTGCATTCTAATTATGCAAATATTTCCATGAGGTTTGAGAAATACCTGTGGAGTGACATATATGCTGGAAGATGAATGAGTCCTGTTCTTTCTTATCTAGGCTCCTGTCAATGGTACATGAGCAGCTTTAGAAAATTGTCTTGCATCTTCTCATCAACTATGATTGTAACTTCTCAAAGCCTTGATTTGGGTTAAGTGAATGTATCTATATTCTACCTTTTACCATGCCCTTGGATTTTCTTGGTTTATTTGCCTTAAAAACAATAGATTGGTTTGACTTCTTTTTATACTTAGGACAGATAGCTCTTCACGTTCATGCTGAAGAAGTTAATATTAGAGGCTCAAAATTATTTTTTGTTACCTTCTCAGTGAGATATGGACAGCATATAATTCTGAACTAACATATAGCCACAATAAAAATAAAACTGTTCACCTAGGCACTTAAGAAACAGATTTAACTACTCAGGGCCTTCATTTAATAATAACAAAATTTTAAAGGTAGCAGATGGCATTATTTTTGTACACTCTACTTTACTGGGGTGAATTTTTATACCTTTTTTTTTTTAGTGGAAATGTTAAACACATCCAGTATTAAATATTTTAATGCTGGTGTTGCTGGGAAAAGTATCTCATTAAAGTCAGTGAAAGGCATTTTGGGCACAGAAAAACAAATATGCAAGTTCTACTTTTGCATATGTATGTCTTCCCACTGTAGCTATCAGAGATAATTTTGCTTAGATCTACATAAAATATGCGTCCTTGGGGAACTTTTAGTTAAAGAGGTGTGTAATCTTCTTGATAAGCACTGGGTATGTTAGGTATGTTTTGGGTTTGGTAATCCAGTAGTCATTTCTGTGATCCATACAAACAAAATACCCAAACCAATAAGGTAACTAAACCTTTAATTACTGTAATGTATGTAACAGAGCATTTCTCCTCCTCCCTACTTCCCTTCGCCCAAACTATCCCTCGTTCCCCTGAGCATCGTCTGGTTGCTAAAGCATTGAATCCATCACAGTGCACTTAAACGGCTGCGGGAAATTTGTTTTACAAGGCTGGTTTTAACTGAACTACCTGCTGTGCACCACATTGCTACTGTTTGTGAAATGAATGATGGGAAAAGCAAGTCTGTGATTTCATTTGTTCAGACCGATTAGTCACACGTTGCATATGGTATCATTTGCTTGTCACTTAATGACTGACCAGCCTGCCTGAATCATTAGTGCGGCAGTGCAATGAAAGGAAGACATAAACATAATGATGAGCTCAAGGAAGTGGAGTGCTGTTTTACCTAAAAGAAATGGTGCGCAGAAATCCAGCACAGCTGCAGGTGCTCCGACGACAATGTGGGAAGCAGTTAGCTTCCAATTTAGCAGAAAATTAAGAGCGAAAAAACTGTTATTTGTGAGAGAAGATACTCATGGCAAGCAATCATCCATGCTCTATATCCACAAGATGAGCATTCAGCTGTCTTTGTCGTGACTTAAAACAATTGGTATCTTGGGCAGCATTCAACACCAGATTGGTGCTTATTATCTGCAGTTTATTCTTTCTTGGGATATTTTGTAAAACCCCCCTTTATTTTATGGTTAATTTGCTTGCTTGAATGTAAAGCCATTTAAGCTGAAAAATCTAGATTGGGGTTCATCATTGTGCCAGTGCTCTGAGCTGTGTGATGCAACATAATTGGCAATTTTAAAATTCATAATCCATTTTGTTTCATGCATATACACACAAATACCCTGCCACCCCCTCTCTGCAAACCAGTAAAAAAGCATGATTGGAGCATGTGGATTCCTTGAGTGAAATAACAGGAATCAGCAAGAGGCTGGTTTTTATAAAGTTAAATAATGGACTTCCACTAGTCAGGAGAATATAATCCCCAAAGAAGAACTATGGAAGTATGAATGGATCTGAAATACCCTCATTCTTACCTAGGCAAAGCTTCTGCCAGCTTTAGCAGAGCTTCACATCTCACAAAATTACTAGAAAATCTAAGATTTTTATGTATGTCATTTTTAGTGATTTTGGTAGTAGGCTACTGAGAGAAAACATTGTAGGGCAGCAGGGTCTGGAACTTGGCATTAAAAAGGAAAATGCAATAATTTTTTAAATGTATAGCTATTTATACCAATGCACATTGCTATTTGTTCAGAAGGACTTAAAATTGACTTTTTCTAATTTTCATCATTCTGATGCTGAAAGGCAAACCGGGGAAAATTCAGGTCCTGAGTCCTTCTGTAAATGTATTTTGTTTTTTCTCTCCTGTTGTACGTCTGGTCTTTGTTCCTGGAAAAGTTTTCACTTCTGGACCTGCTTTCAGGCCTTGGAGGCCAAGGGATTTTCTCTTTCTCATCCACTTATCATAAGGTATGGTGATGGCAGGGTTGGTTATTTTTTGAGGTTTATTGCTTCAAGAGCAACTTGGGTTTCTACATAAAATTCTGTCTTGCCTGAGCTTGTGATTTTAGTAGTTCCTTGTGCCCCATTTTTGTTTTCACCAGCTGGCCGCAGCCAACACTCAGCTCCACTCTATTTCCCTCTGGCTAATGGCCAGCTGCCTTGCCTGCCAACTCTGTTTGCGATCCACTGGTTCCTCTCCACCCGTTTCCAACATTTCTGTCAGTTCGCACCCTCTACTTCATTAAGCATATCCTCTGGTTTTTCAGAAATGAAGGATTCTTTATGATGCTGGGATAGAAATGGTCTGAGTTTACCAACACCAGAGTACCAGAGCTGCAGGATTTGCCATGTTGCACCTACATGAGAGAAGATGATACTTAACTGTTCTCCTAGATGGACTCTGTTCACCCTAGAGGGAAAACCTTTACATCTGAGGAAGTTAATTTCATCAGCAATTGAAAATGGTATTATCAACTTTGAATGAAAATTTTTCACTGGGTATTGTATAACTTGAAGATTTAAAGTAGTTCTCTGTTCTATTCAGTTCAAATTCACTAGGCCTATATACTTAGAATTTTTCTGCTTTGTAGCAATCCACCATTCTGTTCTTCAATGAGAAGGTGCTGCAGCCTTAAGCCAAGAGACTTCACGTGAAAGATGGCTACAGTCACTGGTTAATAGAAACACAGAATCATGGAATTAGATAAGGTGGTAAGGACCCACAAGGATCACCAAGTTCAATTCTTGGCCTGCACAGCACCATCCCCAGAAGTCACACTGTATGCCTGAGAGTGTTGTCCAAACACTTCTTGAACTCTGCCCATCTTGGTTCCATGACCACTTCCATGTGGAGTCTGTTCTATTGCCCAGCCTCCTTCTGAGTGAAGAATCTTTTCCTAATATCCAACCTAAACCTCCCCTGATTCGGTTTCATGTAATTTTCTCCAGTCCTGTCACTGGTCACAGAGATATCAGTACTTGGCCCTCTGCTTCCCCTCACAAGGAAGTTGTAGACTACAATGAGGTCGCCCCTCGGTCTCTTCCAGCCTGAAGAGCCCAAGTGACCTCACCTACTCCTCACAAGGCTTCCTCTCTCCAGACCCTTCACCATCCTCGTGGCCCTCCTTTAGGTGCTCTCTAACAGCTTCATGTCTTTTTTTATATTGCAGCACCCAAAACTGCAGACAGAACTAGGTGAGGCTGCCCCAGTGCAGAGCAGAGCAGGACAATCCCCTCCCTTGCCTGGCTGGTTAGGCTGTGCCTGATGCACCCCAGGACAGGGTTGGCCCTCCTGGCTGCCAGGGCACTGCTGATTCAGATTCAACTTGCTATTAACCAAGACCCCCAAGTCCCTTTCCATGATGCTGCTCTCCAGCCTCTCATTCCCCAGTCTACACACACACCTAGGGTTGCCCCATCCCAGGAGCAGAATCCGGCTCTTTCCCTCGTTGCGCTTCATGTGGTTGGTGATTGCCCAGGCCTCTCATTTGTCCAGGTCTCTCTGCAGGGCCTCCCTGCCAAGGCAGGGAGGGAGTGAACAGCACCTCTCAGTTTTGGATCAGCTGTGAACTTGTTGAGTATCCCTTCCAGCCCTTTGTCCAAGTCATTTATGAAGACATTGAAGAGCACAGGGCTGAGGGTGGAGCCCTGTGGAACCCCACTAGAGACCGTCTGATGTCACTCCATTCCCTACAATCCTTTGTGGCTGACTCGTGAGCCAGTTGCTCACCCATCTCCTGATATGTTTTTCCAGCTGTTTGCTGGACATTTTGTCCAGAAGGATGCTGTGAGAGACAATATCAGAAGTTTTGCTGAAGTCCGAAATAGATTACATATCTCTCAACAGGTGAGCACTTGGAAGGTAAACAGAAAGTTGGCAATTACTAGGAAGAGAGCTATAAACAAGACAGAAGCCATCATTTTCTCCTCTTTAAACTGTAGATGTGCTCATACCTTGGGCACCTTTTGTCTTCCTAATTGGTCCACCATAGACAGGGCATCAGGAGGTGTAGAGAAGGGCAGCAGAAATACCAGAGACTAGGATTTCCAAATGGAAAAGTGACATCAGAGTGGAAAACAAGAGAGTTTTATATGATCATAAACTCCAATTACTTTCAATTTCTCACCATACAGGAACAATGTCAGACAGCGCTTTTGAAACAAATAAAAGGTAAAAGTACATTTTCACCTGGCACCTCTCCAGTAGTTGCTGTGGAATTTAAAACAGGAATATT
Organism: Anthoscopus minutus; assembly: GCA_013399455.1. NCBI lineage: Eukaryota > Metazoa > Chordata > Aves > Passeriformes > Paridae > Anthoscopus > Anthoscopus minutus. The sequence goes on from VWYI01002157.1 coordinate 57,811, forward strand.
AATGAAAAAGGAGATTTTTTTTTCCACATCTGTATATTTGGATTTGGAGAACATAAAGGGTGTTAGTAATTGCAGCCTCCTGGAGAATTTCAGCTTGTTGCTTTAAGAAGTTCTGTAGCTGGATTCATATGTGCTTATGATTGGGTTGGTCTCCAAATGGCAGTGGAGCATCATCTCACAAGAACAGCACTGGGACAAGAAAAGTTCAGCTATCCAAAGTTAATGAAAAATTTACAATAGTGCTGAAAATCTGTCTTTGAGACAGGCATTCATAAGTACTGCAAGGTGAACTCTGTAAAGTCTGGGTAACTGAACAGTTGTTTAACCCAAATGTTAAAATTGTGGAAGCTATAAAATATTTAATAGGTGCTGGCTCATACCGAGTTTGTGAGTTTAATGCATTCAGATGGTGAGGTGCAGTCTCTGCATCCTAATTGATGGCAACAGCCTCACATTGACAGCTGCCTATGTATAATGACTCATATTTAAGAAATGTGTTCATAGTTGATTTATTTACTCATTGAAATAAGAATGTATTTGATGGCAGAGTTCCTAAAAAAAACCCTGACTTTATTTTAAAAAGCAAAGCAAAAGAAATATTGGAGAATTTACAGAACATCATTTAAATCCACATGAGAGATCTGTGAGACTTGTACCATCACTTCTTCTAGTCACCAAAATTCATGCAGGAATCAACCTAAGCTACCTGCAAACCTCCCCCTAGGGAAAAAAGAAAAAAAATAAAAGGGGAGAAGTCACGGAGAAAAAAAAATCAAGAAAAACTATTTTTATATTCTTGTTTCAAACTTTACGTGCAAATAAATCTGAATTTAATTCAAAATAAGTCAGTGCACCATCCCCTCCTTTCAAGTCCAATGGTATTAAATGCTCAATAGATTTAAAAATATTTCTGTTTAACTTCTTTTTACTTTTCTAACCAAGGAACTATGAATAACATTTTTTTCGCCTAACATCAAATAGAAGCAAAATAGCCTCACACCAACTTTAACTATATTACATATGACCCCATAATCCATCTTCCTCTTGCATTTACATGAGTAAAACCTGTGTGTACCTTCAGAGCCTTGTTTTTCTTTTATTTAATTGATTTCAGAAACAAAAAGTCATGTGGAGATTAACACTATGAGCCAGCATGGGGACCAAACAAAAACTAGAAAAAAGCAATTATTGCTGCATTCCTGTACAATGCTCAAATTGCAAGGCAGTCAGTGCTTTGTGCCACGTTTTGATTTTTTGTAAGCCGCTTTTGTCTTCAGCTAAAAGCATTAGAGTATTTTGCAGCTATTCCATATTCTGTACTCTTGTAATTCAAATATTTAGAAAAAAAATCAAGTATTTGAATGAACCTCTTGACCATTGAAAATACTATACAACATGAAATAATTACAGCCATTATTTCTATACCCAGCAGTTTTATAGCTAAATGGATGTATCCTACTATGGGTATCTCGGGGAGTCCACAAGACACTGGATGAATGTCAGCATCACTGAAGATGTTCCCTCCACAACTCCATAAGATTGCCCAGAGAAGTGGTGGAGGCCCCATTCCTGGCAGTGTTCAAGGCCAGGCTGGATGGGGCTCTGAGTGACCTGGTCTAGTGGAAAGTGTCCCTGCCCATGTCAGGGGTTGGAGCTAATGATCCTTTTAAGGTCTCTGCTAACCCAGTTCTATGATTCTGTGATAACATAGGAAAATCCTTAAGAATTGTGCAGTCTGGTCTGTAAGCAGCTCTCTAGAGAACCTGTATGGCACAAACTGTTTGTGATCAAGGTGTTGGGAGACAACTGAGTGACTCCTGGAGCCCAGATGTCCATCCAGTACCATCCAGAGGACAGAGGTAGTCAGTAAGGCCATGGTGGCCATTAACTGCATCTCTTATTAGCTTAGGAAGCTAAAGGAAGAAAAAGGAAAAAGCTGGAAGAAGAAGAAGGGTTGTCTAGCAGAGTATGGCTGTTTATCCATATGGCTGGAACCAAAACAGGAATAAAGGCCAGATTTTTCTAGGACACTGGAATACTCTTTTCGATACTTGAAGGAAATTCTCTGATAAAACACTAATTATTGATGTTCCTTTGACTACCCCAGTGTAAAGGTCATAGACACTCACTCGTTTCTTTTGTGAATCCAGTCTTTCTTTTCTTTTAGGAGCACACAAGGAATTTTGTGAAGAGCTGAATTGAATGTTTACGGTCAGGTGAATTTTTGGTTTATTTAAGTGAGAGGAAAATAAAAAGTTGATCCAAGTAAAGATAATCTATTTTCACAGTCCAAATCCTGCATTTTTTCAGCTGAATTAGTTTCCCTTTCTTCTCTCTAAAATTCCTCAAGGACTTCCCCTATACTTCCACCATGGTGAAAAATAAATTGGCATAGCAGCAGAAAAGTAAGGGTGGAAATCCTCTCTGTGCTACAGAGTGAGAGCATCCACAGCCTCCTCTGCAGCCAGTCTCTCCATTTTCACAGGCAGAGTTTCAGGGAAGGAATTGAGAGCTAAAAAGTTGCCCCTGCTGTGGCAGCAAAAAGTCAAACCAGTCTCCAGGAAAGAATAGTAGTTCCAAGAGGGGATTTTCTCACAGAGCAAATTGTTTGTAGGAGTCCCATGGTCTCACTGTAATGGTCCCCGAGGCAGCAGACTTCCTGGTGGATTGCCAGGAAGCAGCAGACTGCCTGGTGTTGTGAGTCAGCCTAGCAGGAAAGGAAGCCTTGCAAGGTGACAAACAGTCATTAAACTCCTTAACTCTCACTCATAATTTGGAACTATGCTGATTTAACAAGACCTTCTTCTGTAGCTGTCTAAATTCTCACCTTTAAGAGTTTATTGAAAGAACATATCCCTCTGTCCTCCTCCCTAGGATAGTTTTAAAGTCACAAAATATCAGAGGAAAAAAGCTTTTATTCACCTCTCATGTAGCTGGTTTGTGCAATCAATGTCAATACTGATATTGATTTAGAAAGCATATTATGCAGGTGTTGCTAAAATATTTGAAATTCTGTGGATGATGTAAATTTTGTTAGTAAGAAATTTGGTGTAAATTTTTATTTTCTCTCTGTTTTTAACTTTTTATCAGATTCCAAAGTGAAAGAAGAAAAGCAAATTAACTAATTTCTTATATGAAATTAGTTCACCTACTTGTTTAATCAATCTATGTATGTATATATGTATGTATGTATGTATGTATCTATCTATCTATCTATCTATCTATCTATCTATCTATCTATCTATCTATCTATCTATCTATCTATCTATCTATCTATCTATCTATCATGTACTTATATACCTACCACTACTCACTTATATACTCACTGGTAGAGCTCTACAAAAATCAGTGCTGTTTCAGCTTGCTGTCAACAGGCAGCCTGTGTGGCTTACTATGGAAAAACAAATCTGACAGTAAGTACATGAAAGAAACAATGTGAGAATCCTTACCTTTGGTTACAAACACGTATACTGCAGAAGTATAAAGAATGAGACATGAGTGATGAATTAAATCACTGAAAAGTGAGTTGTCTTCCATTTGACTTGGTGAAAACACCTGAAAATTGCACTGAACTGGAAGAAGAATTAGTAAAGCTGCTGAAACTTCTGAGGACAGCAAAGGGAGAAAATGCCTGTGAGGTAATAGTGAAAGTGATAGTTTGAAACTGATATTGTTACATCAATATCTGTGTTGTAACAGATAGCTTGCCAACTGCATTTGATGTGAACCTAGGGTTAATTACAGTATTTGAAAAAGCATTTGGACACCCTTTTTTTGGTATTTTAATATGATGGGCATCAACAAACATCAAGGAAGAAAATAATTGAGCAAAACTTGAAGAAATGAGAAAATTGCAACAAAAATAGTAAATTTCAGTATATCACGTGCACTAAGAAGTCACAATTTCCAAATATGTTGAAAATAATAAATTTATTCTGATTGGTGAAGCATAACAATATATTGCTGTTTAGCTACTGGTAGGCATTTTGATTTGTCATCTCTTGTTTATAGAAGGAGAGTTTGCACATGGCCTCCAAAGACCAGAATAATTCACAACTGACTTATGGCAAAGGCTTGTGACCTAATGGTTTTGTTTATTTTGGTTTGCATTTGAAACACATTCTGAATTTCTTGAAATATGGATTTCTGGGGGTACAAATGTACTTTCCAATACCCAACTGCATTTAAGAAGCATGGAGTATTTCAGGACAGTGTTATCATTAAAGAAAAAATTCAAAAGATAGTAGATTCTTTTACTCAGCTTTTTACAAAATATTTAACTAATTTTGAGTGCAAATAATCTATCTTACTGCAAATCTAAACACAACCAATTCAAAACATTTCTGAGCTCCTTTCTACTGAACACCTACAACATATAGATATGTTCAATTTTAAGTCAAATTCAATTTGGCAAACAAAATAATCAAATTGAGTAAACAACAGTGGGTGATCTGAGAACTCAGTTAGGAATTCTTAAATTTGGAGAAACAGCAGTTAATAAGGTCAATCTTGAAAACAGAATTCAGGGCCCAAAACCATTTGACTACTCGCTCAAAGACAACAAGGTGCTATAATTATATATTTCAGTATTTGTACAGCAACACATCCCCGAGTTCTTTTCACCTATGCAGTACATGAAATCTATCCCCGAGTTCTTTTCACCTATGCAGTACATGAAATCTGATGCCAGAAACTTCTACAGCTGAAATATGTGCTGCATATGCTGCACTTAAAACAAGTCAAGACCAAAAAAAGAATTGCATTGCTTCCCACAGTAATGTGAAATGGAAAAATACTCTTTTCCAGGGGGTTATTATTGGTCTCACAGCACCTCTGGATGAGTGCACAAACTGCAAAAGCGAAGCAGTTGCTGTCTCTCAAGAGCAAAACCAGCTACACCAGTAGCATCTGTAGGTGAACCTGCACTCCTAAGAGACACCCTGAGCCCTGATATGTGTCTCAGAGATGAACCAGTGCCACGTGTTCTCCTCCCAGCTGCTGTCCCTGTTGGCCAGGCTAGGCTGTCCTGCCAGCTGGTTGGTGGATGGCTCCAGCCCATTGCCCAGCTCTCACCCAGCAGTCATGAGGGAGAAAGATCTTTCAACTGAAGTGATGTTCACCAAAGTGCCCTGAAATGAGTCATCCATCTCAAGAAGGACTACCTACATCTGCAGCAGAGGAAGCCAAGATGCTGCAGAGAACAGACATGGGGAAGTCAATGCCAATTCACCTACTCTATACAGCTGAGCACAGTAATTACAGACATGGTGTGCTGCATGCTTGTTCATTTGCTGTTTTATATCACACACTGTGTAATAGCCTGCAGGAATTAATTCTGCCCCTAATTCAGTCTTAATTAAGATTATGCCTTTATCTGAGTAAACAGCCAAAAGAGTTGAGAAGGGTGGGTGGAATAAATAAGTAATGTGGTACATTAAGCCATTGCCTCAACTATCAAACTCTCTCATGCATCTAAAACTTTTGAATGGCAGTGAGAGAAAATTGAATTTAGTAGGAGTTTGCTCTGGGTATAGTGTTGTACCAATCTGACTCCCAGTTTAGTCAAACTAATGCTCATGACAACACAGCATGGGTGGGCAAAGGTGTGAGTGCATGGACCTCTCTGTGTCTTATGAGCCAGTCTTGCTCCAAGCAATTGGCTATTTCTTAAAGATGTTACAACTCATTTTTCAGATCATACAGAAAATGGATTTACAGAAAGAAATCAGGCAGTGAAGAAGAATTCACAGACATTGAACATATCTGCTGATTCCTTCGTGGTAGTTGACAATGAATAAATCAAGGCAGCCTAGATTCGGACTGACAAGCTGGAGCAATCTCAAATGTCATATTCATTCATGGCTCTGAAGTCAGCCAAGGATTTATCCTGCATAGTGTTTCTGTTCTTAAGTGACAAAATGCATCTGAATTATATGATTGCTTAGAAAGAAAAAGAGGATAGGTATTTTACAGCCCCAGCTCTTCCACATCAGGAAAAAAAAGAAAGAAAAGACCTAGTACATAATCAAGCAAATGTTTTTATATAATTGGTGGTGCAGCATAGGCTACTTTGTATCTGAGCAAGGAAATAGAGGAAGCAAACACTTGTTAAGCATGATGGGCAATGACTAAAAAATGCTGTGGAGAGACACTTGGGCAGATTTTTTTTTCTGGAAAAGTGAGCGACTATAAAATATTCTTTTTTATCTTGAAGTCCATACTTTATTTGGAATGATAGTCTGTACTTACAGGTAGAAGAAAGTGTTGTATCATGGAAAGAGTATTGTGCTATGTGCTCTGCTCCACAGCTCTTGGGACAATAGAGTAGTTTCAGTCATAGCTGTGGGACAATGCAGCTTTGCTGTGACTCATGACCCTGTATACACATAGCTTTGTGACCAGCAAATGCTTGGGGCAGCACTGGTAACTAAATAATTCTGGCAAAGGAAGCCTGCATAAAGGAAGAGGTCTTGGAAAATCTTGATCTCCAAATATTTTGCTTTTCCAGTGGTCTTTATCTTATTTCCTTTCTGACACTGTTTTCTTTCCAGTAGCAGTCAGAGGCACACAGCCTGTCATTATGTTTTGAGGCCATTAAAGCATTTTCTGCAGTATTAGGTAAGTCTACCTATGATCAGTGACTTAATGATTAGAAAAATGGTTTCTAGGGAAACGTCTGTTCAAAGGAGAGAAGAAAAACATGCAGCTAATTAGAAAGAATGTGAGGGTGCAGAAGCTGAGGGTCTCTTGTGCATTTCCCTTACCAACTTCTTCCACCTAGGGGGTAAGGGGAAGCCTTACTTAGCCAGGCTGTTCATGGTTTAAAGGTCTAACCCTCAGGTAATTCATGCTTCATGATGGATGTTTGAAGAGATGCCATCATGAACATAATCTTCTCTGAAAGTTTTTTTTTAATACAGGTCTTTTCAACAGTAATGAAATAGAGAAAACAACAGATAGCTCACGCACCCCATTTACAAAGGATTTGACAGTGGATTCCATAACTAACTTCAGACTTTTTTATTAGCTCAAATTTTGGGAGGGTAAGCAGCAATAGAACATATTTCCCTCCTGCTTCCTTCCCAGGTTACTTACCACCCTTTTCCTCAGTCAAATAGCTTTCACTGTGGATCACTGTGTCACCAAGGGAAGGCAACAGGGCTCTGTCCAAAACTCTGCTGGCTAAAAGTAAGCAGAGCATTGTCTTCCCTCTGCAATCAATTATTTGTAGCAGTGATATAGCCTGTCTGTGGGGCAAATAAATAAACAGGCCCTGTAACATACCTTCCTGCCCACCTGGTACCAACAGCCTTCCTCAGGAGCTTTTACTGCCTAGTGGAAGCAGTAGATGAAGATGGAATTGTGGCTGAGAAAGTGGAGTCTACCAAGAAGCTGAGGTCAGCCCCTAGCAATGCCACTGCTTTTCTGCTTATTTCACTCAAGTTCTAATTCAAGTGCTCCTGTCCTGAGCAGGACAGGAATTGCAGAAAATCCTGGGCTTTAACACTCCCCAGACCTGCCTCATCAGCAATGGAGAGGCAGAAGCATGATCATAACACCTCCTGGCTTCTGGATTTGGAGATCAGCCATGTGAGCAGTGACACTCTGGGGCAGCCCTTGGAGGGGCTGCGGTGCTGCACAGCCAGGTCTGGATAAGGGCAGAGGTTGAACACAGTGAAAGGCAGAAGGGCGCAGGTTTGCTAGAAGGTGGCAGAAATCAGTGACTCACCAAGTCAGCGGCCCACAGAGTGTGCTCTTCCCTGTCCCAGAGCCCTGAAAGCCCTAGGACTCTTCAGACAATTTTAGATGGCTGAGCTAAGGATTGCAAAGCAATCCCCACTCTATTTAGCTTGAGAGAGATTAAATGTTTCTCACTTTATTTTAATGTATTTAATATTTATTTCTGCATGTGCATGAGTACTTAATTTGGCATAATTATTGAGATGAATTGCAGCTAACATTATAAGAAAATTGTAACTTGTCATAAAACAAGTGGGGCATATTACAACAAAGCTTCTACCACACAGAAATACTTGTCTAGAATAGCTTAATAACACAAATAAATCCACATTTCCCAACATCACACTTCTTTGGGGAGTTGATTAATTATTAGGAAGTAAAATGGCTAACAAAGTAGCATATATAAAAATATGTTCTCACATCAATAAGATTGTAAATTTTAACTCTATTTCATGACAGCAAGAGTAAGCAAGAATTGTACACAATGCAATGAGCTGAATGAATTAATGTGCCGGGTGCTTTGTTGCTAGAAATACTTTGCTCTGTATTATAATCAGTCATTGTAACTGATCCCAGCTGCAATTTAGGTTTCTTCTCACAGTTTATAAGTGACAGACAAGTGTTTGTGGCAAACAGGCCTTCCAACAGCGTTCATCTTTATAGCCTTTCCTACCTGTCTGAGGCCTGACCTTCAGCATGAAAGCCTTTTTAATAAATTAGAAAGATTGAGTTGCTGCTTTCACCTCTTTTCCCATTATTTTCTGCCTGCTGCAACCCAGTCCTTGTTGTCCTTAGCCCTTATGGTCCTCCACAGTTTAGCCATCTAGAGAAATCTCCTCATGGAGTTGAGAAACCAAGAATGTTGAAGACAGAGGCAAAGAATGCCTTAAGCATTTCTGCTTTGTTCATGTCCTTGTTTGTGAGGTGACCATCCTCATCCCATAATGCTCTATTTACACTGCCTATTGCCATTAATATATTTGAAAAAAATCTTTTTGCTGTACCTCACTGTTCTGTCCAGCTTCAACTCCAGCTGAGGTTTGGCCATATGACTTTTCACCCTACAATGGCAAGCAGCATTTCTGTATTCTTTTCATGTTACCTGACCTTGCTTCCACTGGGCATGTACCTTCTGTCCTTACCTGTTTACAAGAGAAGATTCCTGATCAGCCAAGCTGGTCTTTTGCCTCACCTGCTTGACTTCTGACATTTGGAAATTGCCCGTTTCTGTGCCTTAGGAAGTAATGTTTAAAAAGTGACCAGCACTGAGGGACCCCAGCAGCTCCAGGAGACCTTACTTACTAATTCCCTGAGCAGCCTGAAGTCAGCTCTCCTCAAGTCCAGAGTTGAGGGTTTGCTGGACTTTTTCCTCTTATCAACAGAGATTTTAAGCTCTATCTCTTCCTAATTTGGAATACAAGTTTTGCCATCAAATGTTAAAAAAATATTTCTCAGCCACCAAAAATAATGTACTTGGCTTAAAAGCCATGAATTTAGAAACAAAGTATCTTTTGAACTCTTGTATTTTCTTTCTGCTTGAAAAATGTATGTTTAATTTACTCACAGCTTCAATCTTTTCTACTCAGAAAGGAGGGCTGAAGGTTTACTTTTTGTTTAAATAAGTGTTTTGCAGTGCAGTCATATTAAGCTATTGAGATACCACATGAAGCAGTTTTTTGTTATGGAGTAAACACTGAAATCCCCACAAAGACAACATACAAATTAATGGAACATGCACGAGGCACGTATTATAACTTCTGTGCTGTCACCACTACAACTGTAGGCATACTGCAACTTTGGATTTTTTTTCTTTTATGGGCTGATTTTCACCCTTAGTAAGAGGGTCAAGCACACCAAAACTCTGTTTTTTTCCAGGACACTTTCAAATTTCCAACACTTTTACCAGAAAAATGGTTGCATGATATAAAGCAGACATGCAAATTTGCCACCCAAGGCTTTACTGCTGAGTGCAGCTCACTGCCTTCTCTCTGTCTACTATGACTGTGCCTCTGAACTCTCTGCAGAGAGTTCTGCCATGGAGTCATTAGACCTGGACATTTGTCCAAGCTGTGAAGGATGCCAGCACTCTGCTTTGGCACTGTATTGCATGGGCATCTGGTCCTACTGCTGCTAAGTGGCTGATTTCAACAAGCCAGTCATGTGTCTCCACATCACTCATTTATTCCAGGAGTGGAAAAGGATAAAAAAAACATTTTATGACAAAAAAATACTATTATGGGAAGCACAATCTCCTCATTCAGATGCCCTCGTGTTAATGTATGAAAGCCAGCAATGCTATTAAAAAGATATTTTAAATTAACTACATTTTATTTCCTGCACCTCCAATGTTTTATTTCCTGCACCTCCAGCTTTTTTGTCTCTGTATATGTAGCCAAAGTTGCTGGAAATCCCATTTTATGGATGCATTTCCACATTCATTCTGTTACTGCTTGATTTTGTACCCAGGGTGAAAAACACTGGGATCTGTACTTAATTTCACCTTTATGTTGTGGATGCATATACAAGTTTAATGCTGTATGTATCAACCTTTTAACAGGTTTAATGAAATGGCTGCTTAGGCTGACTATTACTCCCACAACTGTACCTTCTGTTCCAGCTAGCCTTGGGACACAGGATGCCCAGTACAGCAGGATTTGCCCCAAAGTGTTTTCAGGCTTAATAGACAAGGCAGGTGGATAGTGACATGGTCCCTGTTTTCAATGTCATAGCTGATTTTTATTAGGCAAAACTGGAGCATAAACCACACCTCCTACTTCTTAGGCTGGATCTCTGATTTTGTACTACCATACTAACTAGATCTCTAAAAATATCAATCCATTGTTGATGGGAAGAAAAGCATGTAGTGTCATAAAAGATCAACTCCACCAGTCCTAGTGGGGATTTGATGCTTCCAAGGCAAATCAAGAGACATGAAACAGCAAGACAGCCTAGGCAACTACACATCGATAAAGATTTCTTCAATGTTTTTTAACTCGATAAAGAGTTCTTCAATGTCTTTTAGAATCTGAGAATTACGTCATTACACATTTTATCCTCCTGTAATGAGAAAAAGAAGAATCACAGATGACATCAGGAGGAATTTGGTTTTTTCTATATTTCTTTTTTAAATGTAATTTCATTTTTTATTTATTTGTAATTTTTTTAATGCATTTTGGGGGCCACTCATACTGAAACAAAATATGTAGTATATTAAGTTTTGCATTGTAAAACAAAACTTCACTGATGCTTGTTTTCAAAACAGGGCTGACCTTGACAACAAGTAAATAGTGACAACTCAGCAAAATTGAAACCAAATGACCTCATTGAAAAATGTAGCCCTTCAAGAAACGACAGTTCTTTTAGAGTACACGGCACTATATGGCTACAGCAACAGATCCCAAAATATAGAGAGTCTTCTGCCACATTGTTCCTACATGAGAAAAAAATGAAGAAAAGGCAAAGTTCAGGACTTTGGCAACTCTTGAGATCCAAATGATTTTGCTGGACAAAACCAAACACCAAACCTTTAGCTGGCCTTTTGCCTCTGGTTCTCTATACTAACCTTTTCTTCCTGCCATTGCACCGAGCTACCTTTCCCTTGTACCACAACACTGCTATGCATCAAAAAGATGAGCTAATTACCCATCACTGAGTTTTTGTAGCTCCAGGCATCTGTCAGACATGCTCTGGCTGCAGCTGAGCAGGGTAAAGAGGCCCAAGCTTAAGAAAAAAACCCCAAGAGTCCTTTGAAGCCCTCTGCTCTTAGAAGCAGTTCAACTGAAACAGGATGTCTGGTCTCAGAGCATGCCAGCAGTACTGATTGCTGTCTGGTTTTCAAAGCTTTCCCCAAAACTGTGCTGAGATGCTGAGCCAAAGGCAGGAGAAGACTCTGTCCCCAGTAATGAAGAGCTAAATGGCAGTAAAGTGATAGAGATGCTTTCCATGGTAAGGAGAGAAGGATGAAAGAAAAGTTCTACCCTGATTTTAAGAGCCCTTCTGACTCCAAATGATTTTTATTTGTGCTAACTAGTGCGTGCCTGACCTACACTTTTTATTCCTTTTAGTTGACAATAACTTACTCATGGGTGCAGAAATGCTTATGAAAACTTTAGGGAAATCCAGCCTAGGTCCAACCAGACCCATCAGCTTATGTCTGAAACTGCTCTGCAAATGCCACAGTGCTACTGCTGAAGCCAGTAGTTACCTGCAGCTGTGTGGCATCAAGCCCAAGGTAAGAAGCTTTGGCAGTGCCTGAGCCTGGCAGATCAGCTCAATGTAGCCTCAGCACCAGCTGGGCTGAAGCCACGTCTGTCACCAATCTGTCACCACTCTTCAGTCCTGCTTCTGAGGATGGCCTGGGGTCAGCGCAGAGGGCACACACCTCAGCAGGTCCTGGACTGGTGCTTATGCTGTGCCTGAGCCAAAAAGCATGAGCTGTATAGGAAAGGCTGAGGGGCATCACCCAAGCTGCTACAGCAGTAGTTCAATTCTATTGTATTACCCAGGTTACCTGATTTTTCCCACTCCCACACTTTCCCAGAGAGGTAGCACTACCCAAGCAAGCTAACATGCTGTTCTCTGGGATGCTTAGATTGATTCCTGCTTAGCCTCAGTCCTCTTACTATTCTTTTTCTTCCTTCTGCTTGTTTGTTGCTCAAAGAACTGAGTCTTTGCTGAAGCCAGGTTTGAAAAGTTAGTGCCAACCTGTTTTTGCTTTAAGCATCAATGAAAAAATTCGTAATGTAAGACTGGCTGGGTGTCATTAGTAGCATGGCTGTCTGGCACCCTGCAGAACTGGCAAAGGTGACTGGACAAATAATAAAGACATTTATATTTTTATTATGGAAAGATAGGGTAAGTAACATCCTGGTGATATAACAGAATGTCTTGACTGTCAGAGAAATTCAGAAAGATCTAGACTCTAAAGAAAACGAGTTAAAGCACATTAACATTCAGCAATGGCAATAATACTGGAGGAAGGAAGCAAAAGCTGTCCAGACCTTTATGATATGGCCCTTTCTCTGCCTCTCTTTTTTCAATATTTCTTCCTTGTTTGTCCCAGATGCTAGCTGGAGCATTAGTGTAGTATTCCTGGTATTCCTGTGGTCACTTACAGTGCTGAATTCTTCATCACATTCCAATATCTAGCGCAGTATATGGCACACAAAGCACAAAGCTAAGGACTGTTCTAAGTCATCTTATTCTAACTGCAGGTATTCAGAGCATTCTGGATCAGAATTTTTAAAACAATTCTCATTTGAGGTAAAATTAATTCAAAGAGCCAATCCAAGGCTTGTTGGTGTGGAATGATGTGTAGTCTCAGATGAGCTGCAATTACCCTCAGCAGAGTCAGGAGTCAGATTTATGAATCCCTCATCAGAAAGAGTCTCCTGGGTTTTCCAGGCTGAAGGGTCAGGGCTTCAGCTGCTGCTTTCTCCAAACTGCTTGCATCTGGAGCCATGTTAGCTGTTGGTTACCTCATCTCTCCTTTCCTAGGGGAAAGAAGGATGGTGACACTGGTGCGTTCCACTTTATGCACTGAAGCTTCATCTTTTTCCCAAGTGTGTGTGTGTGTGAGCTTCTCTGGCACCTCTGCCCAAGGAGATCCACCTTGCATTGCACTTTCTTCCTAAAGGCCTCAGCCTTGGTATACACCTTAGATTCAGAGATCAAATGGTTTTGGCAGTGTATGGGCTAGGGCATCACCACCCTGAATCCATTATTCCTCGTGATAAGGTGGCTGCAAGGCATATAGTGAGATAAAAGGTCAGGCTGAGGGAATGAAATGAAGGGAAAGCAGGAAATGGTAACCAACAAGATTTGTATTTTTATTATGTTGCACAGCTGTTCTCTTTGTCTTCCTAATGCTGTTGATCTTTTTAAGCTGCAAATTCTATAATAAGCAGGACTTATTTTCATTCTCTGGATGTAAAGGAGATACATATTATATCTAAACAGCATGTGCGATAGAGGAACATGAAGAATCTTTAAGAACATACAGTCTTCCCTGCCTTGAGATTATCCACATTTATGTAAAACAGGATGAACTCTATTCCTTGTCTTAAACTGTAGATCTGTAGATTTTCCTACACATTTTGTTCCAACACTCCCCTTAGACATCCCTGCATTTGCATGTACAAACATTTTGCAGATTACAAAATGACAACTTCTACCTTTTAAAAATCTCCCACGGGAAATAAAAGTTCCTTATGCTGCCTATCAGTGCGCAAAGTCATATGTCTGGGATCTCAAAACATAAAATCAATCTTGACATTTAAAATCTGAAAAGTGCACAAGGAAAACCTAACAGAGAAGAGACAGGAAGAAAGGGTTAATTGACATGAAGACCAGCACAATCCTGATCATGTTGACTGTTGTAAGGTTTTCATTAACAAACAATTAGCAACACCCACACCAAATAAAATGAATTTCTAAACAACAGGTAGTAATAACAAAATAGATTCCTTAGCTGAGAGTCATTAGAAGGTAGAGAAGGATTATCCATAAAGAAAGGATTAGTAAAAAGAGAAAACCCTGATGTAGCAAAGGGAGCCTCAGCAGGCCAGCTGCCTAGATTGACGTAATAATCCCACATTTTCTTCAAAGAAATAATAAAAGTAAAAAGAAAGATCAGAACCAATAAAAGAACCCCTTTGCACGATACAGTGTGCTATGGATAAATGCATGTGCCTTTTCAACAATCATTTCTAACAGGGAAACAAAGAAGAATCAGCAGTAGAGTTCAGTAATATTTAGAGACCCAGGAACTGATAATACCGCTTTTATACCCGTGTAAGTCCACTGGCTTCTTGATTTATACCAATCTAAGTAGGAGGAGAATCTGGATGCGCACAGTAAAGTACAGTGTGCTACAGGACAAATTGTTGTTCACTGTTGTTTTTCTGACTGCTGGGTGGAAAACAGAATGGATTAATTGGTCTTCGTTTTTTTTTCCTTAGGAATGTTTTAGATTTCGGTTATTTTCTTGCCTTAGTATTAATCATTGTTCCATCTGGTTAGTGCAGGGAAGAGCAGAGTGAAAGTTTGCCTAGCTTGAGCCCCCCCCCGGTAAGGTTTCCCATCGCTTCTGAGCAGCATTGCTATGGCAACAGGTAACTCGGAGAGGGAGAAGAAGCAGTCCAGGGGTCGGAGCCCAGGTACAAGGGACTTTTCTGTATGTTACCGAAGCTCTTGGTGCCACTGGGATGGTTCAGCCAGGTTTTTAGCGTGATGAATCAGGCTCCAGCGGCCCGCTCTCCTCTCTCCTCACAGCACCTGTTCTAGCAAAGCGCAGGGAGCTGCACCAGCAACCTGCAAAGGCGTCCAGATCAGCGTGCCTTTCACCTGGGCACCTCGGATCCCAGGCTTCCCCATGGAAATTCTAGTGAAGATTCAGGCTGGGGTCTCACCCCTAGGGTCTGCCTTGGCTGACATTTGCCCTGCGCCCCGGCCCGGGCTGTGGCCCGGCGCTGTGGCGGCGGGGACATGGCGGCTCCCGCCTCGCTCCCGGCCCCGGGCGGGTCCTGCGGCGCGCGCCGGCACCATCAGGTGGCGCCATTGCCGCGGCCTCGGCTGAGGGGTGCGAGCCGCCGTGAACCGGCCTTACCCTGTCCCTGCTCCCGGCGCGGTTTGTCCAGGTGAACCTGAGGACATAAGCGGTGAAGCATAAACCAGCGGCAGGAGCCAAGAAATGGGTGGGGGCACCTTTATTTGGGTGCACCGGAGAGGGAGAGTTTACAGGGAAAATTAGTTGAGATTTGTGCCACGTGGCCTTGACCTGGAAGATCAGGTTTGCATGGGTCACTCGAAAAGGTGTGAGGAGGATTATCTCCAGGCCTATGATATATCTATTCCAGATAACCCTCAGCTCTGTCTGCTGCCGATGTCAGCTTTCCATAGCATCCTCAATCCCACGGTGGTGTCCGAGGCAGCAGCAGCAGCTGCTGAACTGTCCCTGCCTGCTTTGTTGCTGCCTTGCTGCTGGAGGCTGTCATCCGTCAGTCACTGCCACAGGGTCTGTGTGTGAATCTGCCCAGGTCCAGGGCAGAGCCGTCCCATCGGCTGTAGTGACTAACAGGAGCTGTAAGGAACTGTAGCTACTGCAGCATCTCGTCTGTGAGGAAACAACTTGTGGGCCAAAGGTGGGAAATGAAAAGCCACCAACAAAGCCTCTCAAAGCACTCAGTGTGTGCCACTCACTGCACCCTGTGGCTTCTGCTTGTAGCCCTAACTTTGCACAAGTATATGATCGGATTTAGGAAAACATCTACAAGATCCCTTCAGCTTCTGTCATGGTGAAATTGCAGGAGACTTTGAGCTTTACGTGCTCTCACAGCTCTAGTTTACAGTGAGGGACTAAATTAACAAAAGGTGCTAGTCAGGAAAAGTCACCTAGACACAATTAATCCAGTGCATACAGAACTGGAATGCTCTAGGAATGGGTAGTAACTAACAATGAAGTCAAAACAGGTCCCTGTCCTATCACAGAGCTTTGGTCATCTCAAAAGAATGTACTGCACAGCCATCAACCTCCATAGCCTCCCTAAAGAGGAACAGATTCTGCTGTGGTAGTGATGCTGTGCTTCAGGACTGTCCATTTTGCACACCCAGTGAACCACAAACTTGTCATGCTAAGAAAAGTCCAGATCCAGGCCAGCCTGAGATGCTCACCAAAATCTCCTCCAGGTAAAGTGCTGTTTTACACTAATTCGAATGCATGGGAGGAGAGGGCATGAGCAACTCCACCCTCGACACAAGCTTATGCACAAGGCAAAATCTCCTGGAGATTTCCTCCCACTCTGCTCCCTCCTGCAGTTCCTCCTGGAGGAGGGGGCAATGAGGCCCATTATTTATTTAGCACCAAATTGCTCAAAAAAAGAGGTTTGAGCTGACTGTATAAAGAAAAGTAGGTTTCATTACCTATAGTGCCTCACTTTTCAGAAGAGCTTGTATTGTTACACAGTTTGAATTGTTTGACAATATAATTATTATTATTAGTCCATAATGTACACTAACAGGTCTGGCGGTGAAAGGCTGTATATTAATGCACAGTAACTATGTTTCTCTGGAGGGGGTTAAACAAAACTGTAACTAGGGTCAAAGCAATGCCTTTGCCTCCATCTGCTAGAAACCAGGCATAGTTGCTTAAATTTTAATTACAAATTAATAAAACAAATATGGTGCATTTTGCACTGGAGTGCTAAATGCTAATTTTGCAGCTAACCATGAAATATCTAATATTGGAAGGCTCTAATGTTAAAGGTTACTGTAGTTTGCCTTTGAAAATATACCTGATAAGAGCCTCAAATAGGAACTGAACTAATAATCAAAAAAGAATAGCATAGCCCAGTGAACTAATTTTCACACCTTCTCTCTTTCCACAGGTTCAGATAATTTCCTGGCAAAGGCTATTAAACCAATATTTTTTTCTTAGTATAGACTGACAAGTTTCTGGAGCTCTTCTATAGCTCTAAACACTAGTTTCTGGGAAGAAGAGATAAGCTCTTTCCTATTTGCCAAACAGTGATGGCAAACAAAGCAGCATTCTACAGGAAGCAAAAGGCTTTTTAAAAAATGTACTTTATTGGCTTGGCTCAAGGTTGCCTGCTAGACTGAACAAGCAAATACATTTTATTCATATTTCTCTATAATGTGTGTTTCAGTACAAAGTACAGGCATTAAGGTGCAGGTACAGAACTGGTTTCAGGGAAACTGGTCTGTTTTTTTTACAGTAAAACATTTATGTGGTTAATAGTGCTGGAGAAACAGCATGCTAGTAAACACCCTGAAAGTGTTCTTCCTACCTGGCCTCCAGTCAGGGAAGCAGCTTACAAAATATTTAACTCTTGGGATATAAAACAACTCTTGGCTGTGACCGCAATGCATCATCCCTTCTTCTGGGTCTCAAAACCAAATAAAACATCACAATTCCTGGAAAGAAATTGTATCCTTCAACAAACTAGTGGAACTCAGTGAGAAATGTGGAGGAGGAGGAAGATGGTGGCTAGAATATAGGAACTCAAGAGACGTTGAGTCAGATGGACTTGAAGGATCTCTGTCAAAATACTTGTGAAAATTCACTTTTGGCAACACACATATGTTTAGGCCAAGTCAGATCTTAATTCCTCCTAGTCTGTTCAAAATCCTGCTACAAGTAATCTTTTGCTTCCCTTCATTTGTCAGGTGCAACCTAGTTACTCTGCTCTGGCAGAGCTGGAACCCATGCTACTTTGGACTGCCAAACATCTTAGGCAGCCATGACATGCTTTCCCATTTGAGAACAACTTGTGCCCTCCCTGCTCAACAGGTTTTGCTGTAAAAAATTAGCAGGTTTAGTAGTAGTAGAACCTTAGCTCTGCAAAGGCCAGAGAGAAAATATATGCAGTAGTGGTGTTGCTCCATCACCTGAGTTATCTTGAAGAAATCTTCATGACAGGCTCTCCTGTGAGCACTGACAACCTCAATCACAGTTTTTCTGATGCCAAGCCATTTTGAGGAGATACAGGACTTCTGCTGTGGCTGTCACTACCTTGTCTTTGCTGGGATGTGAGAACACTTCTCACAAAGTCTTGCCTTCCCTGTCCAGCTGTTAAGTTTCAGACAATGGGAGGAGAATTGCTGCCAAGAACCCATGAGGGAAGAAGGGACACTGGGCTGATGAGTTACTGCAGGAATGAAAGTGATCAGTGAAGAGAGGAGGGTAAAACAGCCAGCCACCACTTCCTTCACATTCTCCCAAAGGAGAGAGTTAGTGTCCTGCCAGCTGTGCAAAGAAAGCAAGCCAAACTGGAATCAGACCCAAACTGCATAAGGAAAGAAGGGTAAGGCAGAGATCTAGTTCTCGTGCAAACCTGTCCCCACACTTGCATTCTCTATGTGGCTACAGGGAAATAGTATTTCTTTGTGTTCCTGCCTGTTTCCAAGGGAGGTAGCATTTGAGAATAAATATTTAATGTCAGCCAAGAGTTAGAGTTCCACAAAGGCAGTTAAGTGTTTATTCCTCAGCCTGGGTCCTTGCTTTCTTGGAGCAGAGTAGGTACAGAGCCTGTCCTGGAGATCAGCCAAGCCAGGCATTACCACCCTTTTTGTGGCATGCTTCCCCATGGAAAAATTTTGGGCTCTCATTGCTGTCTGCTGTGGCGTGTGAACAAAGGGCTCGTCTGCTGTCCTGAGGGATTTAGTGACTGATTTGTCATTTTGTAACAGGAGCTTCCCAAAAGAAATCTAAGCACAGCGATCTGTCTCCCCATGTTCTGTCATTGAACCTGGTTATATATGGCTTTTAAGAATGCTGTCGGTTGCCTTGAGGCCTTATTTTGTGAAGCTCTGTTTAAACATGTAGGAGGTTTTGTCACCACCAGGCAAAGCTCTGTAACTAACTTGAAATATGTAATGACAGAACATACTGAGGGTGCATAACTGTTCTCTTTAAGTTTTTGCTTGTGTTTTAACCTCTCTCAAACTGTCTGTTTGAACTTCCAGTCCATTCCTCTCGATACTAGATTCCATCAGTACCTGCTGCCTTATGAATTGCTCATAAATACAGTCAGTTTAAAGTGTGTGCATACAGAAGAGTGATTACTGGGAACAGCTTGTAGCACACTGGGCCTGGATGGCTTGGCCAGGTGCTACCTCGGGATCCTCGGCGAAAGATCCTCAAGAGGGTGGTGAATAAAAGAGGGATGGGCATGATTCAGTGACTTGAAAAGCAGAAGTCTTTAATACCAAAACAACATAAACCAAAAAACAGAATAGGGTGCACCAAAAAGGCCAGAGTCCAGGGTAGAAAGTAACTTATATAAAGAAGGTTGAGGGCAGAGTTTGAGGGGAAGGAACCAATAAGAACTGGGATTAGGAATATGTAAATTAATGCACCAAATTCTAACCAATAACAACATAGAAACCATAGAACTTTCTAGCTACATTTACATACAACTGTTCAGGGGGAAGTATGGATAATATTTTGTCCATCCTCATGACTATGAGGATTTTTCCCACAGCCTTAAGCCAGAGTTTTCATTGACCTCAGCAACAGCTGAGCATTATTAATGTTGCAGAAGAGTAGGCAGGATCAAAAGGCTTCTCCTGTTCTGACCAACCAGTCTTTGTTGCTACAGGGGCCAACTTTAGGAGCATAACAGGGGTCATGACCTGTCATGAACCCGCAAATCTTTCAGATTGCAGCTGTTACTGCATCTCTTCTGGAGAAGGGGATGTGTTCTTTTTGAAAACTGGGTAATAGCTACATAGCAGGAGGTGCAAGAAAGGGAGTATGCTAGAACATGCAAAGGGAGTCCTAGGACTGAGATTTTGTCCCTCAGGGGCATGGGGAAGCATCTGTATGTTTGTGGGAATGATGGTTTTTCCCATCCCAATTCTTTTGAGCTCTGTTTTCGGTAAGGGCAGGTAGAGGTGCGTGCAGTTCACTTAATTACTACCTTACCCTCTTTGGAAGCATTGAGCAAGCTTTATTTGTAATGAGTTCACTCCTGCAACAACAACAGCGACAAAAAAAAAGGCCATCTGTCTTAACAAATGACAGAAAGACCTGAAATGTAGAGTACTTTCCTAATTGGTAGCATAAACCCAACTCTCTCTAACAGATATGCCCATAAGTCTTTGGAGTAATAGGTGACCATTTTTAAAGGTAGGATCTCATCTGGAGAGTCTTTGCACTGATACAATGGAGAGGATAGTTGTAGTTATTAATACCAAAAAATAAAAGGAATGAAGAGGGGCTATTCCTACACTAGGCTCTGTTTTTACATTCTTGACTTCCTTGACCCACAGTGCAACACAACTGACTAGGAAAATGTTTTTAAAACAGAACTAATTACAGTGAATTCAGTTTTGTGCTTTGTAAGACCAGGTGGAGAATTCTACTGTGCTCCTTTGTTCTGGTCAAAGAATGCATGCACAAATTTTTCTAGAAGATTCTGCTTGACAGTAAAGTCAGCAACATGAACAGCAGCTGTGACTCAGGTTAGGCACCTAGAACTCAAGACTGAAAGAAAGTCAGATGCAATGTGATAGACTCATCAAATGGTTCCCTTTTGGACCACACATCCTCTCCTTGCCCCAAAAACGAAATCATGGTGGTCTGAGAGCACAGATGCAATCAAAACATCACTTGAAACTGTGACTCTTCCTAGGTTTCCCACTTAGTGAATATTCCATCTACATATTCTCCTGGAATCCAGCGCCAGGTACTGATAAGTTACCATGTAGGCTTTTGCAATGGTTTGAGCTTATTGCTGTCAGTGCTGTTAGTACCTTTTAAAACTTCTAAAACTTTGTTAGAATCATAAAGAACTTTGATATATTTTTAAAAGAACTTTTTGATTTCACTTTAAAGTGATTTGAAGTGATCACTGGAAGCATTAACGGTCCTGTGGACTGGATTTAAGTTGCATTTAAATTAATTTGCATAGTAGACAATATTTTCCAAATTTTCTGTACTAGAATGTAAATTCTCTTGACTTGTGCAACTTTTAAATGCAAAGGATAAAATTCTCTAGCATGCTTCTGAGAGGCAGACAGTCCTTCTCATGAAAGCTATGAGGTTTTGAAACTATTCCAGGAAGACAGTGCTGAAAATCCTTTTATGGTGGAGGTCATTCAGCACATGAATATATATACAAGAATAGGAATATACAATGTATATGTATATGAATATACAAGCATATGAATATATTCATGTGCATATGAAAATGCAAGCATATGATTATATATACAAGAAGGAGTATGACATAGTTGACTATAAAACAGGGAACAGAGAGCTTACTTCCCAAACACTGAATTTCTAATGAAACACATTATTTCTTGATAATTTCTCCCATCCGTTGTGAGAAGGGTTATCTGCTCATATAAAGCCCAGGAGAAAAGTTAATTCAAATAAGCTAACTCCACTGGGGCAATGTCCAGCTCTGTATTTGCAATTTGTGCTCCAGCCAGTGACAAAACATAGACAGATCCAACACAGGCAGTTCTGTCTACCAGACACTGAGCACTGGCACAAGTCTAATTCTCTCCGGTGATAAGGTCCAAGAGATGGTGGTAAATGCTTTTTCACGGGTGTTGCTCTAGATAGCTCTTCCTGATGGAGTGTGTATGGTTCCTTGCTGAGCAGGAGACGTTGGCAACACTCCTTGTTGATGGGAAAGCCCATCACACCGCAGTCACACACAATGTTGCATAAGTATGTGGGACTTCTGGAGCTATGTGAGGAGCTTGTTTTGGCACACACAATTCTAACAGACTCAGGTGGAAAGGGGCAGAAGTAAAAGATGCCTGGACAGATTGCTACAGGTCTTTGGGTATTCAGTTTGGAAGTGAAGCCAGATCTGGCTGAAGGTTTATGATGCCCTCAGCAGGTGTGTGGCAATGGCAGATTAGCATTTGACAATTCTGTCCAATCTATAAGACAGAAAGGGGAAAGTGTTAGTGATACTGCTTTCTTCTAGACCAGTGCCAGCAGGCTGTGAGTGCACCTCAAGATATTAGACTATGTCCAGAAGAACTGGAGGAACAAGGCTGTTGCCACAAGACTGGGCTATGAGGAGAAGGTGCCTCAGCATAAGTACCACTTTGTGCTTTGTGTAAATTAATTCAGGAGCTTTTTGAAAAACGGGGTGAGGGACAGAAGTCCTTAATAGTAAGGATAGCCACCTTATTCCCAGATGCAAGAATTGAATGTGAGCCAGAAATAAAACAATTTCTCTAAGAGACTATCTCACATTTGTCAAGGCATAGCCCAGCTACCAGACAATAAAGCACAGGCAAATGGACAAGAGCAAATGCAAAACCTGAATCATCTGAGACCTGAGACAGTAGAGTGCCATGGCTGTCAGTAGAGTCACCCTTTTCTTCTGCTGGCAGGGGAGCTGGGGGTCCTGGGAACCTCTTGTCTCAAGTCACCCTCTAGAACAGCAGCACAGCCTCTGCTGTGAGTTTCTGGCTGTCGGTCACAGCAAGACTGAACGATGGTAGTATGGTCAGGGCTAGGCTTGAATCCTATTTAGCTGTCCCAAGAGATGTTTTGTTTTGGCTACCAGAGAGGAAAAGAGGCAAAAGCAGAAGGAGCTTATTCTCTGCTTCTGTGTTTTTGTCTCCCAGCTCTCTCCACCTTCCTTTCAGATCCATGCTGCTTTGGCTCAGTTGCTGGCTTCTGTTTGCATTTTATCCATTGCACTCTGGCATGTTGTCTTGGCTCCTTCTCCTTCTGTTGCAAAGATTTAGAACTGTTAGCAAGTCCTGGTAATAAGTTAAGTCCACTTTCAGTTTAGTGGCTGTGGAAAGAAGTAAGACACTTATAATTTGGCTGGGAGAATCCAGGTGGCACAACACTCAGGGTCACAAAAAGGCAAATCCTGACACTTTTACCTCATAGTGCATTATACTTTGTCTTCACATCCTCTACCCTTGTGGCTCCAGACACAAATGATACACCTATTCATTATGTTAGTTAATGTGTAGTACCATTAATAATAGTACATTAGTGTTTGCAAAGTCTACATATTTTTCCTGTGTGAACTCCCAGAAAGCCATCAGGCAAAAGAAAGGGGTAGATTACAGAATGGAGACATGGCTTCCTTCACCTGAAATTGGAACCATGCAGACAGCAAATAAATTCTTCCTTTCTCCTTCCACTGTATTTTCAGTACTGGAGTAGAGATGGGGTATTCACAGTCAAACCCAGTTGGTGAGTGACACCATATGTGATGCTGAAACATACTGTTTGCTGCTAATAAGTGTGTCTAATACACACTTATTGAAGCTGATGGGTGCACTAGCCAGATTCTGGGCATGCTATGCAAAATAAGTGATTAAGCCTTTTATGGATTAAATGAGCTAACACAATAGAGGCCACCTGCCAATGTGTTTGACATATGAAATGCCAGAGCAAAAATTATCTTAGAGGAAAGAAGGGAAGGCATTCCCAGGAATTTCAATGCAGACGCGGGACTGGGGTGGTTTCAGAGGCAGAAGGCAGTGAGGACACATGGCCTGAATGTAAGCTGAAAGAAAATGAACTCTGGATAAGCAACTAAATGGGATGGATGAAGTAGAACCATGCAGAATAAAATAACTCTGGTTTTAATTTTTCCTGTTTTATTTCAGAAGAGGGTTATTACATTAACTATGTTATGCACATTAACTAACATAATGTTTAAGTGCATTTCAAGTAAACTGGAACAAACCAAAGAAATACCTAGTCCATTATTTTAATTTTATGCTTCTAAATGAAGTAAGCTGTATTTTCCTGTGCTTTCAACTCATGGTTTGAATCATGCAGGTGATTTCTAAGGGAGATCCAAAAGTCCAGGAGAAAAACCCATAGAGTCAGGATGGAACTGAGTTGAAAAAATTTTTATGTAAGGTGATAGCAATACTTGCAAAACTCAAATACTGACTAATGTATTTGAAATTGAAATGGAACTTTGCAAAGGCAATGAAAATAGCAGCCTGGAGCACCCTGAGAAGACCTAAAGAATGATCTTTCATGCAAAGGAGTAGCTTTGATGCAAAGACTATATTGGGTATGAGATGTCAGAGCAGATTTCTCTCCCAGCCTCTGATATATGAGTGAATTAGCAAATGGACTATTTTTTGAGGAATTTTATGCTAGGCATACTTTGGTGAGCCTGGAGTTTCTTAATGATGGTGATCTTCGTCGGGATTTATGGAACTGACAAATAAGCATCAGAAAGAAATTAAAAGGATGACAAAGGAGAAAAAACTGAGAAGCTAATGACTAGAGAATGTGGATTAAATGGGGCTTTGTCATATATTCCTAGCCCTTTTTTAAACTACAGAAAACAAGTGGAGAAAGGTCAGATAATCCTAGCTCACAGGACACAAAAAACCCCATTTCCTCTAAAGGAAAAATCCAAAGCTAATTTCTCTGAAACAATAAGACTCATTTGTCCCACATGAATGGCTGGGAAGGTAGGGGAGAGAAGGGCATTTCCCCTGTCCAGCTGAAATGTTCGAGCTCTGCTGATGCTGCAGAATTTATCCAAGGAGGAATTAGCTACAACTAACACAGCCCCCTCACTGGCAGTTTGGAAGCAGCCATCCATCAGAGTGGGCTGAATTACAACTAAGAATTAAAAAACACATGAGAGACACCTCCAAATATCAACAAAGAATTTTCGGATGAATTAGCAAAGGACATGTGTGTTCAACTTGACCTATGATTTGCAGGATTAGATCAAGTATGTCAAAGATCTTCTCACAAATTTGGAGTCTGAATTTTTTGCTGTAGCAGTATAGTAATGAAAAGGAAAATTCATGGGAGGAAGTCTGAAGCTGCTGTTCATCTACCTTGTGAGTATAGCTGGCTGCATAATAGGTGAATGGAAAGGAGGAGTGGACTTTAATCTTGGCTCATCTCCGTTGTGAATAACTGGCAACAAAATATTGTTTTGCCATATGAAACAACAAAATTAAATTTTTAGCAATACAAGCTTTGTTGGCAAACTGCCCACCTCTTTCACAGGAATTTTAAGGGAATGATGGGAGAGCATGGGGAAGGCTGTCTTGGATGGCATTCAGGTGACTACTGCAAAAGAATAACCTGTGGCTTCATTTTCAGTTGGTAGTGTAAGATCACCCAAGCCCTCAGCCTCATCCACAAGCCAATTTGTTGCAACAATCACCATGTGTGAGGAAAGGTTTTGAGATGAGTGGGTGGAAATCAAGGTAGCAGGAACATTTGTGCTTTTGTTGTTCTGTCAGATACCACCCACAACTGACTGCTGGAGTACAAACCTTCATCACCACCACCACCACCACAATCCTCTGTGCCAGGAGGATTTTGAAAATATTCTGCAAATTGACCTTGAGCACTTTTTAAAAACAGTAGTTTTTGTATATAAGTTAAAGCATGTTTCTGGGTTTTGTTAACAGAATACATAATACTAAAAACTGGGTTCAAGTTAAGGCAATTCTGTGTCTTTACCTTTTTTAGACATCTTTGAGAGAAGTGTTTTGTCCTGAACACTATTCATGGTAGCAATTGTGTGTGTATTCATACAGCTGTTAGAAACTAACCCAAAAAATATCAAAGCACCAGAAATAGTGATGGAAGATGCCAATGAGTTAATAGTCAGGGACACAGCTCCTGGACAAGCGTGACCACAAGTAAATCTTAGATTTGGTGTTTTATTCTATACCTTCTGCGATGGTGATTTGATCTGCACAGCAGAACAGATCTCGGCCTTTCTTTTTCACTTACTAGAGGATTTGCAGGGCAGGAAAAGAAGATTACAATTCCTCTCAGCTGAAAGTAATCCTTTTAAGTTAGGTATGTCAGCATTCATTGAGAAGTGTGGGAAAGTGCATGCTACTTAAAATGCTTGACAGGTCTCAGAGAAGCATGGTGGCAGGAAGATGGGAGCAAAGCCCCCAGTTGTGATTACAATGGCCTCCAAATTACAGACTGTTAGAGGGAGCAGTGTTCAGAGTTCAGAAGCAAGAATTGATTTTAATGTCTATCCAACTTGATAAATTCACAGCAGTGAAGTCCAAAATTATAAACTAGAGTGCTATTTGTTAATTTGAAACTCACAGAAAACAAATGTTCTGTTTATATGGCCATTTTAGAGAAATGGTGGTGCTGTCCTGTAATTTTACAGTGCATCATGTTGTTACTGAGTATCCCATAAACTCATGGATCTGCTATACCTGATACATATTTTGAGTAGCTCATAATTCCTTCAGTACACATTTATTCTGTTTAGAAATTTTAGTCTGATTATAATAGTCATACTGAGCCAAAGACAGAGCTCATTGTTTTGAGATTCATTGTATAGTCTTGAGTCCAAAGAGCTGGACAGAGACATTATCAGCAATGCTCTCATGAGATGATAAGCAAGGTCAGAAACTATTCTGGATCCAGTCCTTGCAAAATAATTTAGGCTTAATATATAAGGCTGAAGTTGAAGAGTACCTAGAATTCAGCTAAATCTCATGTGAGAGATAGTGAGAGCCTACTGACAAGGCAATAATACAAAAACTGATGTGGGGTAGAAAAAAGAACTTTGAAATAATATGACAAGAGGTAAAGAAAATGGACAGGCATTCAGTGATGAAAAATCCACACTGAAAAATATTTGAGCTACAGCTACAGAAAAATTAAACTAACAAAATTTTTCAAAATCTCCACGCTTCTAATAAGACAACATAAAGAACAATAACTGACAAGAGAGCTTGAAATGCTGAGAAGGATAAGGATTATGAAAGTACAAAATGAAGTGGAAAGTTTGGGGTAAAAAAAGAGAAACAAAGCCAAAGCAACAAATTGCATAAAATAGCTGAAAATATCAGACAGTTCATAATGTATTTGTAACAGCATAATAGCTGCACATCTCTATTGTAAGAGAATTCAGTTTTATTCACTCTAATTTAGCACAGGACAGTCAACACAGCCATTTCAAATCTGTTGTTCGCAATCCAAGGTAGCATCTTTGACAGCTTTTAACAAATGAAGTGCTTCATAATATAGACTGTTGGGGACAAGGGAAAGAACCAAGCCCAGGGTCAGCAGTGGAACACATAATATAGAAGCCTTTCAGGAATGTATTGCACAAGGGATCTTTATTCTTTTGTATTTTAAGAAGTCTGCATTTCAATTTTGCTGATATTACACATAATTCCCACATTTTGTCTTCTACTGAATTCACTCCTCCCCACCTCATGCCCAAAGCTTCTTATTTCCACACCCTGAGTGACAAGCGCAGGTGCCTCAATAGTGGATATTGCAATGCAAACCAGTGTTTAAATGGACTGCTTTGGCTAAATGCTTCTTTGTTTGCATGTAACGACTTCCATCACATTCTCTCCTAACAAATTCCTTCCATATGGTTGGAGTATAAAGGCTTGGAAGTACTTAAATGGGTAGTTCGCCATGTGTTACACTGAGGATTAGATGCAATGGTACATGGAAAGGCTCTTCCCCTCTGAGAGAGGGTAAAAACTAATCTCATCTGTCCTTCACTTTCCAAAAAAATGTTACTTTTCTTTAACTTTTATTTTTACTTTTATTTTAAGTCCATTTTTACAGTGAAGTGTTTAAAGTTCCCTAGTCAGACCTGGGAACTCATCATAGTAGGCAGACTGCACAGCACATTTGGAAGCGCTCCCCTAAATGAAAAAATGCATAAAGCTTTGAAGTCTTTGTTGTCCAGAAGGTACTGAAATAGTCAAAACAATCTGAATTTATTTTTTGTGTGGCAATTCACAATTGTGTTTGAAGATAAGCTACAGAGTAACACGCTTGGTTCCTCTGATTTGCTTTTCTTAATTCAAAAACTATAAAGGTAGTTATTATGGGCTTATTTCAGCCAGGTTACATGGGCAATTTCTTGCTCTTCTACTCCAGCTATGCAGACTGGAGGGCTCAGTTCAGACATAATCATCAGTTATTCTCCTATTTTCTCAAATCCCATAAGGAGAATGGCAAAGACACACTTATACAGTACTGCAAACACTGAAGTACTTCATTGCTGATTCCAAGAGAGCTGTTTCCCTCTGAGCCACTTACAGAGGCCATCCTTTTGAGATGGATGATGAACAGCTGGCAATAGCCCCATCAGAGAACATATCAGGGTGCCATGCTGGCAAGATAGAGAATGCTTCTCAGGGAGAAGAAATATTTCTCCTTCAAGGGAGAAGTAGTCAGTTGCAAGGATCGGAAAGAGAACTTTATAAAATGTGCTCTAATCAGGGGACACAAGGTATTTGCAACCATATTGGAAATTGTACCCTTCCGTTTCCAAAGTTGCATCAGGAAAACACCATCTCAACAGTTTTCTGCTGGACCTGCTTCACATTATATTGGGCAAGGGAATATTCACAGTGCCAGTGGGACAGAGGGACGCTCAGTATGGAGCTCCACCCCACCCAATCAGACAATTTTGGGAGCACCTCTCTGCTCAAAGTGTAGCTTTTCTCACTGAATTATGGGGTAATCATAAGACAAAGTACCTAATCTAGTAACAATCCCCTTGATTAAAAAGGAACACATAAAATGTTTTTAAAATTTTAAAATGTTAAGTTTTTAATAACAATTAAACCTCTTAATTGAAGAATACAGGTCATTCAGAGGAAACTAGAAAAAATAGTTTGCCTGGTTTTGTGTTCATCTTTCTACTAGCTGCACGGTGGAAAATAAAATGAAATAGGAACTTGTGTGGAGGAAATGTGCTTTAAAATTTTATACATTCCCTTTTTTTCCCAATTAAATTTCTCTGATTAGATTTACTTTCCAGCATTTGTTATATTTTCAAATTTGAACTGTTGACTTGCTGTTTCAAGGAACCAGTTTTGCTTCTCATCCCTTTCACCTTTAGATTTCACTATCAGAGTGAGGTTAAAGGCTGTTGACTTGGGTAGCTGGGGAGGGCATTTAAAGTCCACCTTGCGATGATGAGGTCGCACCTCTGAGTCCTGTTTTCAGGTTTGGGCTCCTCACTACAAAAAGGACATTTAGGTGCTTGGGAGTGTCCAGAGAAGGGCAACTGACCTGGTGAAGTGTCTGGTGAAGGATCTGGAGCACAAGTCTGATGAGGAGCAGCTGAGGGACCTGATGTTGTTTAGCCTGGAGAAAAGATGGCTCGAGAACACCTTATTATTCTCTACAACTGCCTGAAAGGAGGGTGCAAGGAGATGGGGTCAGTCTCCTACCTGGGAACAAGTAATAGGACCAGAGTAAATGGCTTGAGATTCTGCAAGGGGAGGTGTCTTCACTTAAAGGGTCATCAGGCATTGGAAAAGGCTATCCAGGGAAGTAGTGGAATTACCTTCAGTGTTTCAGAAGTCATATGATGTGGCACGTGGGACATGGCTTAGTGGTGAATATGCAGTGCTCAATTAGTGGCTGGACTTTACAATTTTATGATTTGAAAGTGGCATCATATGCATTCCCCCTCCGTTCCCCCCGCTTTTTTTCCCCAGAGGTTTTCAAGAGGCTTGCACTTCTCGCATGTATTGCGTAAATAAACATTTTAAGTTATTTGGAGGATGAAAGCCTATTTCCCCAAGGCAAAGCCTGCTCCTTTCAGACAAACAGCTGCTGCCCAGCGAGAAGTGTGCAGGAAAGAACGGAAGATGCTAGGTACTTAGGGGACCCGCAGCAGCATCCGGACAGCGCTGGCCCATCCCCAGGCAGGCCACGCGGGATACCCCGTCCATCCACCCGCTTTCCCGCCGCTGCCGGGGCGGCTCCACCCCGCCACCGCCCCGCGCCCCTCCTCCCTGCTCCTTCCTCCTCCTCATCCCGCGGCAGCGCGGGCGGCCATGGCGCGGCGCGGCCGGCGGNGGGCGGCCCGCGCTCCGCCGGGAGCCATCCACGTGGCGCGGCGGCTCCGTGGTTGTAAAGGGCCAGGAATGGGGTAGAAGCCGCCCACGGGGCAGCCCTGAGGCGCTCAACAGCAGAGTGGGGAACTGCAGCTGTGCTGGGACTTGTAGCGACGCCAGTAAAGGCTTACGGAATGGATCATTGATAATTAATTAGTTATGAGCCTGGGGATGCCACTTAGCTAATACATTTACTTATTTTTAATTCTGGCCACCTTTTGGGGTTTTTCTGTTTTGTTTTGGATTTTGTTTGTTTGTTTGTTTTGGGGGTGGGTGTTGTGGGTTTTTTGTTATTGTTTTTTAATTGTTGAAGCGCCGCGATGCTAACACAGACGCATATTTGAGTCTCCTGAGAGGCATACTTCCATCGCCTATGGTCCAAGCCTGGTGGTGCACGTTTGGATGCATCAAGCTGATTGTACGTTCAGATCTTGGGAGGTTGTATGACTACAGAATCTTTGAATACTTTGTATTGCAAGGGACCTCATCTAGTCAACCCCCTTGAAAGGAGTAGTGCCATCTTAAACTAGATCAGGTTGCTCAGAGCCCCATCCAACCTGACCTTGAATGTTTTCAGGGGTGAAGCATCCACCAGTTCTCTAGAACTGTCCTTATATGTAGTCTAAATTGACTCTCTTTAAGTCATGGTAAGCTTCCCGGGTGGTGGGAAGGCACGAGGAGAAATTAGGCATCTCATTCAGTTATTGCTGATGGAAAGTTAGAGCTTTACAGGGGTTTCTGTGGAATTGGAGTGTAATAGAGCCACTGGAATATTTATTAGAACCTTTGTCCTCTCAGAGATTTTGTAACTCTTCCAGCTCTGTATGACTTCAGGCCTTCCATTGGAAATGTGAAGATAAGAGCACTATAAAACAGTCTGGGAGAATCCTGTTTGGCAATAGACACATATGGTACTTGACTCTCACCTCTGGCGCTGTAACACAAGACCCTCACTCTCTACTAGTTCTCTTTCTGGTGCACAGCTAAAATTCTGCATGTCGCGTTTCTTTTAAGGCTCAGCAAAGGGGAGAAGGACGCAGTCTGTTCTTGGTGCTTTCCTGCTTCTCATGGGAGTTTGGTTTTGTCTGATGCAGCCTTTTGCTGGCTCTGCCTTGTCTTTGTGGTACATTGGTGAGCAGTGAGTTCAGCCCTGGCTGTGCCAGAAGGATGTGGTGGTGGAGGCTTCTTTGCCTCTGAAGTCAGGGATCATTGCTGCTGATAGGCAGATTTGCTTGTTGAGAACATGTCCCCATTTGAAACCAACTGCCAAAGAAGTCAGCAGTACAAAACTGTTTTGAATTGCAAGACTGGCAGTTCCATTTCCTGTCTTGGGGTCTTATTTACCAGGTCCTGGCACGGCAGTTTCAGTACACAGAGCTTGTTAAAGGGGTGCCAGCTGTGACAAAGTGCTTGCACCCAGAAGCCCTGAACTCTGGTCCTAGACTTGAGCAGCGCAGTCACAAAGCGAGGATGCATCACATGACTATGGTATTGTACCAAAAGTGTTTTCCTTGGAATGACAGGGCTTGGACAGTAATTAGGCATCACCATAAATGAAAAAGGTGCTCTTGAATTATGCAGAATTAATTCAGAAACAGTTGTTACAACTGTTTGGATTAGTGAAAGATTAGATGGTAGAAAGGAAAAAATAGTAGTAGTTGACAGTATTTGGATTGTGTTCATATGCTGTCATGTTGATATTTACAGTACTACCAGCATTTTTGAAGAGTAGGAAGTCGTTTCCAAGAAGGTACTGCCTATGGAAGGTGACATTTTAAATTATTTGCATGTGATTATGATACTTGGGCATTCCTTATTTTAGGATAAAGTAGCTTTATGGGCATTAGCTTATTATCAGTCTAAGTAAGGCGATATAGAAAACATATTTGACTGTTCTGAAAATAGCAGAATTTATCAAAATTTCATGGAGCAATAGGTTTATTGGTGTGAAAATTGCCAGAACCTTTTGAGGAGGCACCCTCAAAGTCCCAGGAGTTGTTGCTGTGATAGATTAAAGGCTCAGGCATAATCCATCTTCACTTAAGAATCAGATTATTCCTGCAAAGATAAAAGTGGATGATGACTGCTCATTTTGTCAGTTCCTTCTTTCAGAACACTCACATTACTTGCCTTTCCATCTCCTGCTGCTTATGCCAGGAATACACTTCACTGTCCAGGGGATTTCAGCTTCTTGTGCTTTAATGATGTTGAGAAATTCTGGAGGTTATCTGCGATCTTCCTTGTCTTCCTAGGTTTTGTTGATGCCCACGAGTCTCAGGCTGATTGTGTGGTTGACAGTCTTTTTGACCATGCATCCAGTCTGTGTGATTCGTTTGCACTGCAGTATGGGGCTTTGCATCTCTATGCTTTCTACGTCTTTCACATATTTGTATGATGCATGAAATTAAGCTTTTAGGGTTCGCCTTTATGACTCCAGTGGAGAAACAAGGATCTTGACTTCTGAATAGCTCTGGTTTATTGGTCTGGCACCTATTGACATTCTGGCTGGGCCTCTCTATTCTTGTAGTGCTGCCCACAATTGTCAACCTTGGCATGCGTCCCTGTTCGGTTGTTCCTTTGAGGTGCAAGCCAAATGCAGTGCCTGTAACCCTTGGGTGGTGTGCCTTAGGCTGGCTTCTGGACTTCTGAACTGGGACAAGTCAAAAGGCTTTCCAGCACGTGGTGAAGGTGTGACTTCGCACAGATTTGGTTTGTGTGAGTATCTGCGTGGGATTAAACTTTGGTTATTTCAGTTTGACTGAGTTTAAGTGTGATTAAACTTGTCTGTCCTCTGCTTTGAATAGGAATGCCCATACATTGTGCTAAATTGAATTAAGGGAACATAGCCCAATTGTTTTTTTTCCTCATGGTAGGAGCAAAAATAGAGAATTACATCTAGCCCTGCTTTCTTATGATGTAGGTTCTCTTGATACATCACTGTTGGAGAAGAGTGTACTGTTAAAATAACTTAAAAATATTAAACATGGTAGTCAGTGGTGTAGAAATAACGTACTTCCCACCAAATCCATGGGTTTACATGCAGGAAAGTGTTCTCTCCTCACAGCCTATAGGGCAAGTTGCATCTTTTCTGTCTTCCTGGTCAGGAAAGTTGCTTTTTCAATTGAAACATGAAAAATCTTCCTGTTGATGTGGATAGCAAAACAGCTCACCTCAGGCTTTTCTGTTTTTCCTTGCCTAACAAGGTGGAATTCATGGGGATAGTGCTTGGAAAAATGTTCTTGTGACTGCTGGGAGCCTTGGGTGCTTTACTTTTCAGTAGCTCATGTGACTGAAACAGTTCTGACAACCCTACCAGCCTCTGTCACCCTCTACCCTTGGTGACAGACCTGCCAGCCTCCAGAGGCACATGCAAGCTGTTTGCCCCTGGTTCTGTGGGACTGGGATCTCCATCCAGCCCAACACATCTGAATATACTTCTGGGTGTACTGGTGGTATTTGGTCTAATTTAGAGAAAGAACACCTGAGAGGAGGTGGATGTGGATGTGGAGAACCTGTGGATGTCTTGAGCTTTGGACTATTTCTGCAGAAACACAGGATCTGTTATTCTGGCAGTTGTTGCATTGTGTGCCATCTTGTAGAGGGGAAGGTTTGCTGATGCTTTTGAATCCCTTGATAGGGGTTTTAAACAACTAAGTGTGTTTTATGTACAAAAATAAATGAATTCAATAGATATAAAATTTCCTACCAGAAATAAGACTGACTTTTTCAGCAACTGTGAATTATTTCTGGCTTTTACTAGACTTTTGGTATTTAGCCTTTGTAACGGGTGTCTTTAAAAGAGTATTTCTCACACTTGCAGCATTTGAGCAGTCCATTGTGGTCTATGCACGTTGAGATATTTTCACTGAGCAAGCTTGGAATGTTCATCACATCTCTGACTTTTTAGGGGTTTAGTGCCAAAAGGATCCTCTTCTGGAGTGCCTGTGTTTTGAATAATTAACATTTTGACATTGCTGTTTAGACAAATATATATTTTTCTTTCTTGGTGTATAATAATTTGTTGACAAGAGTTGAAATCCTAAGCTCTGATGCTGATGGTAAATCAGTTTCAGAATGTATTTTAATTGAAAGTTGAAGGTGGAAATGTGTGTGGCTTCCAGGACTACACAGTAAATGACAGTGGACGAACTCATCACAACAGAGACGTTTGCTGCAAGCTTGTGTTTTATGTCAGTGGACTTTTCTTGGAAATAAACTTGGCTTACAATTTCAGGTTCAGAAATAGTGTTACTAATCAAGATTCATCACAAGGCTTCCCTTTCTAAACTTCTGGAGTATGTCCACCTTGTACATGTCAGGTGGTGTCTGTTATTAACATAAGCCCTTCTGGTAAAATGGGGACTCATCAGTGACCAAATTGAGATTCTTCATAGTCTATGGGGAGCAAGTCACCAACTAAAAATCCTTGAAGATCTGCAGTAAATTACTTAAATGAGTACCAGTACTTAGAATTTAGGAATGCAAAAAATTTAAGCCTCCTACTGGGAAATAATTTTTTTGTTGTTTTTCAAAATCAGTAATTACAGCCTCATAATGACTCCTCTGGTGCAGATGCAGAAGCAATAAATGAAGAAAAAGGAATTTGGCATACAGTAATCACAGCAGTGGCTAATTCAGCTGTACATTAGCACAAGAACTAATGCAGTGGCTCCTGGAAGCAGTTTACTCACAGCAGCGAGGCTCTCAGCTCCTTGTATGTTTTGCCATTAAAATGCATAATGCTTCATTTTTAGCACTGCTCTGTACTGAGTGAACCCTGTCACAAAAATGGAAATGGATTCTGGATATTCACTGTAGGAGATGGGAGTGAAGGAATATCCAAAGGGCTTAGGATATGGACAGCATGACTTTAGCAACCATACTTTGGGTCATACCATTATAGGCCTGAGAAGATCAGTTTTTCAGAGGTGAATTCTACTCTTGCTCCAGTAAGTTGGTTTTACATCAGCCTGCATCTGCTCTTTGTAAGAGCAGAACAAGAATAAAACCCCCCTCATGTTCCCCCTTTATTGTAGCTTATTTCAGAGAGTGATGCTTTGGTGAAGGTACTGCTTGCTCTTTTAATGGAACTTCTTCAGCAACGTTTTTTTTGGAGAATGAGCCTCTTTTGGATCACTTACCCTGCCACAAATAAACTTAAAAAAAAACAACTAACCTTATATGCCCTATATAAGCAACCTTGGTTTTCTGTGACAGTGGAAGAGGTCAGTCTACTCTCAGTTCTGAACCTCATCTCTGAGTTTACTGGTGAATATTCAGGGTGCTTTCAGATAGGAACTGGCCTCTGACCAGGCAGTCATTGATCTCTTGTTCTTAAGAGTTAATGAGAGTGTGGCTTTAGCAAGCCGCACAGGGGCTTGTTTCAAGTTGGAGAGTTCTGTGTGAGATGTATATGTGGTCCAGGGCATGTAGGGCATGGGTCTGGATGCTGGTGAGGAATGCAGACACTTTTCTCTCAGCACATTGATGTGACTAGCAGAATGGTTTTGCAGGTGATACTGCAAATCAGGGATACAGGCATGTGTAAAAATGTGTTCTGAAACTTAGCAAAATGCCTTCTTCCTTGGTTTTTAAGGCTTGATCTGTTCATCCCATTCTTACACACACCAGATCCTAAAGCGGCCCAGATGGAAACTGTCTGAAAGCTTCCTTATTATCCTGGTACATACAGAGCCCTATCCAAAGTCTTTGCTATGAGGTATATGGCCCAATGGAATGGTTGGATGTAGTATTATGAGTCTCCTAGGCTGGGGCTGGACTCCTTGAACTCTGAAGCTGTGACCTTGGTCAACTCAGGAAGGCTGCTGCCTGCCCTTGGCTGTGCTTCCTCCTCTCCTGGTGGGCCACATCATGGGCTTTGAGCAAAGGAGAGGTGTTCTTGGTTAGCACATTTTCACTCTCTCACTAAGTTTTTCAGGAGAAGCTCTCTGACAATACTGACCGAGGAGAACAAGTTGCACTGGTTTTATTTTTGGAGTTAGCTAAGTGTCTGCTGAAATCCATAATGGTACTGTGGGATCTAAAGGTCAGGTTTCTTTGTACTTTAGCATTGTGTTATATTTGAAGTTGTGTTCCTCACCTCTAAGCCATCATTGCTCTGAAACAGCAGGAGAGATAGTGGGTTTCCCCATAAAGGCAACCTGAGCTCCTGCTTGCAAAGATGAGGCACTCATGTGTTTTTATGTCTCTGAAGTACTTTCCTGTGGAGTTGGATACCCTGTGTATCACATCCCCTCCCTAATCTCAGATCTTGAGTCTGTATTCAGGGATTAAAACAGTCTATACAGAATTTTCCTGGAGTTTAGCTGAATAAGATACTATTTACACATAGTATATTTGATGCTACAGACTTGTACTTGCGTAGTAATATAAAAATGAGTTATACTGTTGAAAATTTGAGTTTTCCTGTTAAGTTCGTGTGTGTGACTCATATTTTCTGTCTCGTTTTGTATCAGATACAGGTGCCCAAGGAAGTGGCCAACATTTTTAATGCCCCCAGTGACACTGAAGATTTTCTAGGATTCCAAGATGATGCTTCCAAACAGAGCTTCTCATCAGAGAACAATTATGCTAGTTTTGATTCCCTGGAGTCTGGAAAAGAGGTAGGAACAGATTGCCATTGTCCATTTATGCTCTTGGGATGCAGTAATAGTCTGAACCTCAGTTAAAGCTGTGTGAATTATAACTTGCACCTTAACTTGTAATTTACATTCCCCATATTAAACATAAATGTAAACAAACTTAGTATCCTTAGTATTAGGGTTTATCCTTAGTATTAGTGGTTGCTTTTGAAAAGTCCTTCATAGTATAAAAAGGAAAATGTCTTTCATTGGAAGGTGAGTTTAAGTGAAATAGATAAGTGTAGCAAACAGGAAAAAGGGAATTACCATCCTGCAAAGATGTTGCTGGATACATAAGACAGAAAGAGAGAGAATAAGGCTTGTACAAATATGTACTGTTTCTGAACCTTCTGAACAAGTGACTCCAGGAGAGTGCGGAAACCTTTTGAGGGTAGAGCCACAATCTGTGGCTCTGTGGAGAAAGATAGTGTCTAAAATGTAATGAAATGTACAGGGCTCTAAATTGGTTTGTAACCTTGCCGCTAGCCAGCAGTACTGCCAACTTTAGAAAACCAGGAGGTAGCTTGCTCTTGGATTTGTGTTTTTTTGTGGGGAGTATCAAGAAGGGTCAGTGGGAGACATTGCATTGATGGAGGGGAAACCTTGACTGGGAGCTTCTGCTTCTGCCTGCTTGGGGGCTGCAGGCACCTGAGTATACCTTTCTTTCCCCTGATTTCCCAATTGTGAAACAGAGTTTATGATAATGAGCTCCTCTGCAAAGCATTTTAAAATCCTCTGATGAAAAATGCTATGGAAGAGGTAGGTAGTGTTAGTTTAACATGCATTGCTGAGAATCCCAGTGAGACTTGTTCCAGATTTATAGCTGGCACTGCAACCTTCCTTACCATTCCTGTGATTCCCTTGGGATGAGAATTATTTTAAAAATTGATCAGTATTGAATTTAATCTCCTTACCACTAAACAGTACAATAAAAATACCCCGAGTTCCATCCAACTGCAGCATAATCTGCAGCCCTTGCACATCAGGGCCCTGCATCAGGATGAGCATCATCCAGTGTTCATGATGCCAAACACCACTATTGCTGCAAAAGGCCATTGGTACTTGTGCTGGAAACATAAAGGTTTTGGTGCAGAGGGCAAAAGGTGGGAAGCTCAGAAAAATTCAGCAGTTATTGAGAAAGGTGGCAAGGTAGCTGCCCTGCTGGGGTGGCAATGGTCTGTTAGTGCATTGGGTATTCCCTTGGATGCTGAGGTGCAAATGAGTTAACTGGTAGTGACCTGTGTGTGCCTGCTTTTCCTCAGGGCTTTCCTGCTCAGATAATCTCTGCACTTCTGTTAAGCTCCCACAATTTCTCCCACAACAGGTATCCCTGATGTGTATTTTACCTTGTGTAGACTGTTCTTCATAGATGAACAGCACAGCTATAGGTGTGTTATTTTTAGTTACTTTAGCTAACAAATAGCATATTTCCCCCCCATCAACCTTCATTGTGGAATCTCATAAAAACACGGAATACATAAAAACTTCAGTTTCCTCCAAGAAATGCAATTTAACTTTAAAGTAACTTCCCTATTGTGTTTGTTCCTTTCTCAAGCAGCTGCACTGCAGCTATCAACAAAAGAATAAAGTAATTTTCCTCAGAGAAAACTCATTACAATTACCCATAATAATTTGTAGATGTTTAAATGTAAAGAAACAGCATATGCAGTGGCTCCCCCCTCCCATTCCCCTCTAAGTTTTTCCACTCATCTATTGTATCTTTTTTCCACCAGATATTATCTTAAAATAAAGAAGTGTGTAATTAAAGTCAGGGAAGGGAGGGAATTGAAGGGAAGAAGAAAGATATTTAGCAAATGCATTGTATTAAAGGTAATTTTTGTTTCTTGTGTGGGAAGAAGTAACAGAGGAAAATTGGGGAAACAAACTTCTAAGTTGCTGACTTTCAAGAGGTAGGTGTGATGTGAGCATGGATTGTGTTCTTACCAGGAACAAGTCTTTCAAGAGATTAACAGGAACAAGTTGACTAAATGGTTTTCTACTGGTTCTTGTTGGAAGTATAGAAATAAATTTCTGTTTAGTAAAAGTCTTGTGTTTAATTGGGATGTAATGTACATATCATGAAGAGTGTTTTAATGAGATCTTTTTACTTCCCGTCCTATAGGCTGAAATTGAGGAGCTGTCTACCCTAGAACACATGTGAATGATAAACTGCACCAAAAAACCAGAAAGTTGAGAAGTTGAAAGGTGGAGGGATATTAGGCTGTTCAAAGCTCTGATCATTTCTTTTGGTATCGGTCAGTTCAGTGATGGTGTGACAGCATGAGGAGCAGACCCCATCTTTCATTTGTATTTTCTTCTATTCAAGGCCTGTTTATTTCATCCAGAAGAAACTACATTAAACAACATGATAATTTACATACAAGAAAACTGATAGTTTATTTTTATTGGGTAGTATTAAAGAAGGGAAGAGGTGAAGAACAAAGTATCCCCCACACGAAGTAGCTCAGTTAAAGCCCTGTCCTCAAAATGAAGAACAAAAAATCTTGCAAAGTTAAAATAACTCAATATTGAAACTCTGAATGTTGTCTTCTTATTGTTTATTTATTTTGACAGGCTTTGCCTGCCAAGTGTTTTCACAATATGCTGTTTAGTTGGCACTGTCTTGACCTTCAAAACCTGTTTATTGTGGCAGTGTGAATACTCTGTATCCGACTGTCTCTCACAGTTCCTGAGTGGTGTTTTTGCAGGGGCTCCAGTTTCAGTCCAGATATCTCACTGAAGAGCTGCGGAGGATTTTCACTGAGGACACTGACTCTGAAACGGAAGTGTTTGAGGGCTTCGCTTCAAACGAGGTGCATGTGAACAAGAAAGAAGTTCTGGTAAAGGCAGTCACACCTACGTGTGAATGTATATGCTGACTTCTTTTTTTTCTGTCTCTTCTGTGTAAATCTCATGTCTTGTGGAAATTTTTCTGATACACTGTGATGCTGATTTTTTCATGCTGAATTAAAATGTCTTAAAAGAGAAGGAATACTTTACTTAATGTAGCATCATATATTAGAAATGAGAACTACTTCCACTTCTTGTAGATTGTACTGGGTAAGATTGTTCCTCTGGAGACAGCCGTGTCTGTATCTCACAATACTATTATGTAGATGTTTTTTTGATCTCTGCACAGGCAGAACTTGCATACTGTGAACTTGTGAAAATATGTTGATTTAGGTGAATTTGTGGTGTTG
The DNA here is from genome assembly GCA_013399455.1 of Anthoscopus minutus. Classification (NCBI taxonomy): domain Eukaryota; kingdom Metazoa; phylum Chordata; class Aves; order Passeriformes; family Paridae; genus Anthoscopus; species Anthoscopus minutus. The sequence goes on from VWYI01002157.1 coordinate 97,751, forward strand.
CCTTTGGGTAGAAAGACTGCTGTCTAGAACTAGTGATTTAAAAATGACCTCTTGTGTCAGAGCCAATAATGTAACATGGGATTTTTCCTGCCTCTAGATGGTGGATTCAGACTTGAGTGATGAAGAACGTGATAATTTGTTGGGTAGTGAGAAAGAAGAGGAGGAAGAAGTGAAGAAGAAGGCTTCCCCCAAGAAAAGAAGCATTGGCCTTCGTGTTGCTTTACAGTTTCCTACCAGGAAGTCGTCTGAGAAAAAGGTGCCTGAACAGGCTTTGTCTGATTTACCTCTAAAGGACAGTGAATCACTCACACCTCTTGCAAAAGAAATAAGTCTCAAGCAGTCGGACAAAGTAGAGAGCTCTGCTTCAGAGTCTGAAGAAGACATTAAAGAAACACAGGAGGAAAGTTCCAGTGCACTGCTTAAGAGAGCTGTAAATATTAAAGAAAATAAAGCCATGGTAAGACTTAAGAGCAGTATTTTGTTCTTTGACATTTACATCCAATTATGTTGCTTTAGTGTACTTGAATTTTAGGGTTCCTGCTGATGCTGTGCTGGAACTTTGGGAAAATCTTATGGTGAATTTTTCTACCTGGGGGAGCCCTAGAGGACCCTAAGCACTCAGACATCTTCCCCTAAAATAACCTCAAGTAGGGACTAGCCTGGTCAAGTTTAAAACCAGAATAGAACTAAAAATTTTTAATGTGGATGTGAAAAAAGTTACAAATGACCAAGTTTTGCAGCTTTGAGAACATGTCAGAAAACCAGCTGGTCCTTTCAGGTGGTTTATGGTGTTGTTTGCACAATAGTGTTCCTAGTTTTTATTTGTGTGTGACAGATCTGCTGCAGTTACTGATTGGAAAGCCAGCTAAAAACTGCTGAGGATGATAAATGTAATTTTTCAGTTGTGTGGGATGTGATTTTTACAGTAATGCTTTACTATATAACTGCTGAACGTGTGCATATGTGTGTGTAGGTGCAGAAAAGAGCAGCTGATCATTTCCTAATGTTTTTTCCTCTATTATCCAACGTGCAACCAGCACTCTTTATAATTATCATGCTGCCATGTAATCTGAATGGATGTTCAGTCTTTAGTAGCTCCTTTAGTTTTAGTGTTTTTCAGAGAAAGTTGCAGCTTCCAAGCAGTCTCGGGGCTCAAGCAATACCTCTTGGTGTGGGCCTGCAGCTTCTGTGTAAAAACTTGCTTCTGCTTTGTACCTGCATTTCTAATCTGCCACGTGTCCCCACTGCTGTTGTGTTGTTGCTGTTTCTTGGTCCTTCTCACCTTCTACTCTTCCTTGCAGTTCAACCACTGTGAAATTCACTGGCATCATAGGAGCAGTGCTGTAATGGCATTAAATAGCTCTTAATAAATGCCACACTGAAGTGTTTACTTAGAAATACTGTATTTTAATTCTTGATGGCTGTGGCAATCTCAGAGAGCTAGGAGCTTGGCTCATCCCTACTACCATTGGCTTTTCAGAAGTTAGCCTCATTCTGGAATTCCAGATCAGGTCAGTGGGGGTTTTTTTTGTACCTGTCAGCCACTACTTCTGTGGAAGTGTACGTCCAAGACATCTTGTACACGGTACAAGAAATCATCATCCTGCTGGAGTACTTCTGATGATCAGAACATGCATGCATTGGGGGAACTGCCAGTGGGGCTTAGTTGTGCTCTGACTTTGTAATGTGCATGTACCAGTGTCTGTACTGCTTAAGGGGACTCCCTGGCTGAGCTCCCTGGCAAAGAGCACAAATGTATCTGCAGTCAGTAAAAGCTTACTGGGAATATCTTACTGTCTTCTGGTACCCTGTTTTTCTTTTCTCCCTCCTATGATATGAACTTAATTTCTCATTATCGATCATTACCATGTTGTAATGCACTCCTTTGGTCTTGGTTTGACAAGATACTATGTAAATCTGTCTAGTTCTAATTCCCAGTAAGCATTAGTGGGAGCTATGAGGTTAGTATTGTTGGCAGAGTTTTTGCTCATGGCAGAGTAAATTAACCCCTTTTATGAGCCCCACTTTATGTAAGTGCTTCCATAAAGATTTCTTGCACATGTTTAGCTATAATTTGAAGTGCATGTGAAGGATGAATGGTAGGTGGTGTTGGCTTTCTTGTAAGTTGCAGTGAGTTTTCAATGTGACATCACTTGATTCCAGCTTGCCCAGCTGCTGGCGGAACTGAATTCCATACCGGACCTGTTCCCTGTGAAAACACCCACTACGACTCCTTCAGTAAGTTCCCAGTACTGGTTGGTGACAACAGTAATTTTTGTTAGGATTAACATGTTTCACCAAAAACATTCAGCAAGCTTGTTCTGGTTTTCTTTGGGTTTGGTCACTTCATTTGTATAGATTTGCTCTTGGTTGAGATGTGCCAGATATTATGTGAGGAAATGGAATTTTATAAGATAATTTATGAAGAAATACAAAGACAAAGATGAGATGCTACTTTATCATTTTTGCTCCAGAAATACTGTTGAGATCTTAGACAAATGTCTATGTATGTGGGAATAAAGGAGAGTAGTTGCTTTCCTTTGGGTTTAGAACCTGTTAATTTCCCTCTTGTAGGCTTTTCTTCTAAAATCCACGCTTCCCTTTAGAGCTGTGCTTATGAAGTTGAACCATTCAACACAAACAGAAATGATAAAGTTGACTTTTCCCAGCTTTAAGCAGAGGAGTGAAGGGCCATGCAGTCTGTGCAGGACTTCTGTTGCATGGATTCAATCACACAGTAATTGGCAGGTGTGACAGTGTGAAGAGAGTGTCTTGTATCTCATAAGAATTTCCAAAATTTAGAGTCTTGAACTAAATGAAGCAGCTTCTTAATGCCCTTTCGGTATAAAAAGTTTAAAAGAAAATTTACTAGAATTCAGCTTGTTCCTCAGATTGTGTATTTGTCAATGTTCCTCAATTGTGTATTCAGATTGTGGGAAAATCTGAACATGTAGCTATCAAAGAACAGTGCGAACTAGCTTCCACCTAAATATGGCACATGTTAAATTTTGGTATAGCTCTGTGATGTCAATTGGAATGGAATTTGATGTGAAAGTGTGATATTTTAAAAGCAGCAAAAAGGTATAATTTGTAGGGAGTATATTTGGTTGAGGTTTGGCTTAACAAATAAGGAGTAGGAGAACAGTCGATCAATTCATGATAGTACAAGTGTGGTACAGACATTTTCAGGTTGTTTCTAAGGTTTAACACTACAAACATAACTAAGAAAACAGTTACTGGAATTTTCTTCTCTTTGTAGAAACAGAGGAAAACCCCAAGGAGGACATTTTCTGAAGGCCAGATAACACGTCGAATGAACCCAACCAGAAATGCTCGTCCACCAGAAAAATTTGCCTTGGAAAAATTTACTGTGTCGGCTGTCAAATTTGCAGAACACATCCGTAACTACAGACAACAAAACCTCTTGAAGAGACTTAGTGTGGTATTTGCCAGATTTTGATAGCCCCAGCACTTAGAGTAGATGTCACATCCTACACAAAGTTACTGAAAATATTTTGTTGGGATTAGCTACAGAAAAAGTTGCCTCCAGGCCTTTGTGTCTTATCTTTCACCTGTTAAATGGGCTCTATTTGTGACCAGTGTTGTTCAGGCATAACAAGGCAGTTAACTTATGGTTTGTTACTAATTCTTCGTCTGAAAATTAGTAGAGCTTGTAAGGTAGAATTCCTTGCAGGGTCAAGGCAGTGAGGTGGTGGAGGTGGCAAAGCAGATCTTCTCTGTTACCAGACTCAGGAAGCAAAAAGGCAAAAATCCTTCTCTGGAAATAAAAGAGGGAAGATGTGAGTTATGTGGCTGAACTGAGAATGAATTAAGGGAATCTGCACCAGCAAACTGCTAATGTACAGGCTAGTAATTGAAAAGTTTCAGATTTTACTCTCCTATTTTTAAAAGTCTGGTTTTTTTTCCTCCTCTAGCTTATGGTGGTTGTTTGTCTTGCTTATATTTTCTATATAGCCCTTATGAGGAAGACCCTTTAAGTTTGAATCTTTACAGGCTGGATCCCAGTTCCACGTGTAGGAACAAGTGCTGGGCATAGGTAAAGCATAAAGGGAGCATATAGAGCATCAGAGCTATTATAGAGCATTATTGGCTATTAGAAGAAGAGGAGTAGCACCAAATGGAAGCCTGGGCTGGAAAATTACTATTTTGGACAGAACAGAACTATCTAGAGTGAAGGACAAATGAAGTCTTCACAGACAGCTGTGGGGAAGGCTAAGAGTCAGATGAGATTTATTCATGAATAGGAGTCAAAGAGAATGATATTTAGAAGAAAAAAAACATCACTTAATCATGAGTGGAGTACTCTCTTCCAAATAACAGGTTTATAGGAAAGGGCTGGGAATGGCAAGACTAATCTAAAATTTTGGTAGAGGTTTTTTTGCAGGACGTTAAGGGATTGTCACTGGAGAAAGCAAATAGAGAACATACAAGTAGATTGAAGGAGGAAAGCATGGGAAGTCAGATGATCACAGTTCCTAGTTTTGAGAGTTACAGTGGAGGAGGACAGGGAATGCAAATAAAAGTTGGCAGTAAAACATGTCAGGGATTTGTGCAAATAGAAGTAGTAATGATGGAAAGGAATTACATATATAAATATTAACTATATAATTAAATATATAAATATTAATATACAAAAAGTATAGTAGAGAAAATATTATGGAGGAGAGGGAGAGAAAGAGGCAAGGATGATTTGGAAATGATTTCCTGTTCTTCCAGTAGTGCATGAGCCTGTAGTTTGCCAGCTGTGGACTGCATACTCATTGTAAGTGAAGGAATTTGTCACCAAGTGTGGTGACAGGGGCTTCATGACATCAGACAAAAGGTATTGAGATGAGTTTGTTTAGCAGGGGGATTGTGGAGCACGCAAAAGAAGGAGATTATCTAAGTATTCATCTCATCGCCCGGTGGAAGACATAACTGAGGAGGACCTGGACAACATTGCAATCACTGTTAGAGATAAAATCTATGACAAAGTCCTAGTAAGTGGTTGCCATATTCTTCAGTGTCTGGTGTGCTTGAAATGAAAAGTCTCTCACAATTTCACTGGTCAGCCTTTCATGAGGCTCTGGGGAGTTCAGGTTATCATTATTATTTCACAAAAGTACAGCTTTGAAAGCTTTGCCATATTTCTCTGGGCTTAGCTGTGGTGGTTGATACTCCCCACTGGCTTTCCCCTTAAAATGTTTTTGTGCCACAGAGCTATTAAATTAATTTATTATAGCTATTAGTTGTAAGTAGTAAGAGCAGTCATCCTTTTTGTCTGTCTCACTAATAAAAATGTTGTGTTGTGCCACTAAATAATTTTTTAAAAAATTAAATAACCCTGCTGTTCCTTGTACCCCTGGAAATGACATTTTTGTACAGGTTGTATAGTGTCCAGTGTTCTTGATGGAACTCCTCCTTCCTTGCTTTCACTGGATTTGGCTATTATTATCATAAAGATCATCTTACCATGTATGTCATGCTTCATGGTATTGAAGGATGATCACAAGATAATTTTCTCAATAGTTTTAGGTTTTTCCTGGAGAGAAGAAAGGACCAGAACTGTGATTATGAGGTTAATGTAATTTGAGACATCCAATGCAGCTGAAACTTGGCACAAACTCTGTAGAACTCCTAGCATTATTATATAATTTATCATAGTAACAGAACTTGCTCTTCATTGTTTAATTTGACTTTGGTTTGAAGTTTGTGCATATTATTAGGAAAGCTCATCAGTGAGCATTTAAGATGTCCTTCATACAAATGTTTTTCTCTTCCACCTTTAGGGTAGTACTTGCCACCAGTGTCGACAGAAGACAACTGATACAAAGACAATCTGTCGCAACCAGGGTTGTGGAGGAGTGAGGGGGCAGTTCTGTGGACCATGTCTTCGAAATCGATATGGTGAAGATGTGAAGTCAGCTCTGCTTGATCCAGTAAGTATCATTCTTGAGCCTGGAATGAAAGTGTAATGAACAGAGTTTTGTTAGTCATCTGTGATGTTAAGAATATGCTCATGGTAACAAGTTCAAACTTCTTTGCCAAGAGCAGATCTGTAGTACTAACTAAGGGCCCTGATGTGCTGGCCCAGTGTGGCAGTGGCTGCTCTATTAGCACATATGCTTTTATGTGCACTTGCTGAGCAGCTTGGAGATGCCTGACTTCATGTACCAGCTGGTTAACTCAGTCCCAGGAACTGTCCTGTACCAGCAGGCAGAGAGAGGCAAAGGAACTTGTCACAGTGGATATCCGTCTCTTCCTAGGGAGTTGACAACAGTCAGCCTAACATGGAATGAATGTTAGGCATTACAGATTACTTCAGTCTATTTGAAAATCAATACCTAGCACATCAGAGAACCTGAGGCTTCAGAGTAAGAAGTATTCAAACACCTAATAATTTCTCTGATCCTACAGAATTTGGAAATTGTTACTAAGGTTGGCTGGCTGATAGAGGCTTGTAAAACCTTGCCCTGAACAAGCACATGGTGGGGAATCCATACTCATGTTTCTCTGAGCAACAGGAAGGCCAATATAACATCTTTCATAATTTGCTTTTACCCCCCTCCCACGTTCACGCCCCTACAGGCCTGGATCTGTCCTCCTTGTCGCGGGGTGTGCAACTGCAGCTACTGCCGCCGGCGGGACGGGCGCTGTGCCACCGGCATGCTCATCCACCTGGCCAAGTTCTACGGCTACAACAACGTCAAGGAGTATCTGGAAAGGTGAGAGTTCTGCCCTCTGGTTATTCCTTTTTAAACTATTGTAGCCCTTTAAATAACATTTGACTTCTTGTGCTTCTGGGGCAAATTCTGCACCTATGCGAAAGAGATTTCTTGGATTTCAGGTTTTTTCCTTGGCTGAAATCAGCTTATTTAAAGTGACGTGTTTTGTCTGTGTAAACAACTAATATGATAAAAAAGTTGAAAGACTTTTGCCTGTTTTGAAATCCTTGTTGGCTGGCTGAAGTGTATAGAAGTGCTGTTTTGGAAGTTATAATCTTCAGCAATGGAAGTTTATGAGGAAAGCTGAGTTTCCTAAAAAGCACTAACACTGTTTTCTCATATCTTCTAGTTTACAAAAACAACTGGCTGATGACAATTGAGAACACTGAACTCAAGCTGTGCCTGCAACTGGTTAATATGTTGTCAATTTGATTTCAGAAATTTATTACTATGTTTTATATAAAATAGAATTGTAGCATATAGCATATTCATTTCTATATTGGGAATTTTTTGATTGATATGGTCTTATGCAAAAGATCTCTCAGGAAAATGTTTTGGTAGAGAAATCTACATGCACAGACCTATATGCTAAGTGAAATGGAACTCTTGAACCTTGAGTGGTTAATTTTTAATAGAGCTACAGAGCCACATGATGGAGAGCTTGGTCAAAACGAGCAATATTTTTATTTATATAATTGTGCAGGTTTGCAGAAAGGGTTTTTAACAACTATCTTCAAAGCATCCCGTCTTCAAAGAAAGAAAACACCCTTGTCTACCAGCTCAGCCATAAAGATCCATTTTTCAAGCTCTGCTTTCTGAACCTGTTCCACCACCTGTAGTTTATAGAACTTGTCCTTGAAAAGAAGGAAAAGGTACTTTCATTTGAATGCCATTATATTCCAGCCAAATTTGATGCAGTCAACCAGTGGGAGAATTCTTTTTTTTAAAATTCTAGTCCAAAGTGCAATTATTCACCAAAACATAAAAGTAGAAGAGTATTTAAAAAATTTAAAAATATCCCTGTAAAAAAAAAAAACAACCCACCAACAGTTTTTGTGTAGTACATGTGCTGCCTGAAGCATCACCAGGCTGATGTAACTGGTCTATATCAGAGTTCAGGATTATTTTTTTTTTACTTACAGTTCATCCTTAGATAATTTTTCATTTGTACAACCAGGATTTCAAACAACTTTGTTTAATTGGAACATATTTGTATTGCATGTTAAAGTGTGTTAAAATTTGTGTAAGATACACATTTCATTTTATGTAGAGAGAATAAAGACTGATCTAAAGAGGAGTATTTTGGGATTCAAACTACACCCTGATGCTGATGTTTCCCATTTACTTTCCCATAGCAGGTGTAATGGTGCTTGGAGATCAATAATCATTATGTGGAGAAACACATGAGCACAACATTGACAGATGAGGAAATAACAACATAGACCACATAAGTATTACATTAAGGACTGTGTTTTTGTGAGACAAATCTCTTACTCCAGCTGACTGTGAAAAAAGCTTATCTCCTTTTACTATCAGGCAGATTGAGAAAGCAGCATGTTTGATTGAAAGCTTAGTACAAAACTGCCAGGAGTAAAGCTATTCCTACCAGAGCCCATTTACCTGACTTCTTGATTTTCAACTTGAAAGTCAAAACATAAGTTGTCCTCCTGCTTTTGCTTTTATAAGCTGGACGTTCATAGTTTCCCTTTGATCCACTGGAATATCCTTTAAAAAAATGTCTGGCATTGCTGAAGTCAGTTCCTGAGCCATGCTTCTGCTATGGGGCCCACTGGATGTCCTGTGTGGTGCCTGCAGTAATAGCAGAATTCTGTTGAGTAGCACCTGCTTTACCTGATGTTCTGCAGTCCAAGACCAGAGTCATTTGTGTTTAAACAGCTGCGAAGTAGTTAAGGTTGTTTGAACACACAGATGTAGTGCAGGCTTTAGATTTGGTTGATTTAGGTTTTTAGGTTTTGTTGTCCTGCTGTGCATCATCTCTTTGTATGAATGCAGAGATTGATATGTAACATCTGCCTGGACTGTACTTGTGGATTCATCAAAACGCTTTTACTAAAACCAGTGACTGTAGTGATAGGAGATTTTATATATGCAAACACCAACACAAGCACTAACTGCACTCACAAGGTTCCTTGATACTTTCCTCATCTCCAGAGGAGTGAACTGTATTCTTGGACTGAGATGTCTAAAAAAACGAAACCTCTAAAAAGCTGATGCTCCCGTTTCAAAAAGCAACATTCAAATGACATCCTTGCTATTGCTCCGTTCCCCCACCCTAACTTTCACCTTGGGCTTTACCTGCTGTAGTAGCAACTCCTTTCCAAAAGAGTGTCTTTCCTTTTATTTTATGTGGGTCTGGTGAAGAGTATGAGTAGTAATGATCGTGTTTCTCTGATTGCCGCTGGGAGTCACTCACCTTTCTCTAATGCGCTGTAACTTTGTTGACAGCTTTTCTAAGTTAAAACTAAAATCTCCTGTTTACAGCAGGCCTGAATTGTCATTCCTGAACTAGATGCTTTAGGCTTCTGAAAATGCAGATTCAAAAGAACAAAATACAATGTTTATATGTGAAAGTTGTTAAAAGAGAGGTTGCAGCTCAAAAGGTGAACATGGTTTCCATCCAGGGACAGCCTACAACCATATTACAGCTACTGCAGTAGCTGACTGCTTGAAAATCCAGATGAAAAAGTCTCTTTTAATTCTTACACTTTGCCTACCTAATTATACCTCATGCTAATCATAGAATCACTGAGTATTCTGAGTTGGAAGGTACCCACAATACAGGTGTTCTCAAGTACTTCCTTTACTCTTGTTATATCTCCCCAAAAGCTTCATAAGCCTTATGACCCAGCAAATAAAATGTTAATAATTCTTTATGTCTGTTTATTTAGAATTGGCAACTTTTAGTCAAGGTAGAAGAAAAAACACCAAACAGCATAAAGACAATTTTTTCAGGTTTTTTGTTGGCTTATGGGTGTTGTTGGTGGTTTTTTGTGGGGGTTATGTTGTGACTTTTTTTTTTCAAATTGCAGTTGTGTTCAAATTACTTGATCCAAGTTGCCAGCATGTGGTAACCACTAACCCTGTTCTGCACCTCTGAGAGCTGCAAAAAATTTCTACACATTCACTTATGTGAAATTTATAGTTTCTGGCATAGTCTTTAAAATTCTGAACCTCAGTTGGATTAGAGCTGCTGGTTTCCTACAGTGCAGACCTTGTTCAGACGTCCTTAACAGTTATTTAAATGCAGGAAGTGTATTTAATGATTAGAACACCAAGAACACAAATTTAAAGTCGCAGTGACAAATGCCACCAATCTAGCACATGCCTAAGCTTCTTGGTGCTGTTCATAGAGTCACAATGCTTTATGGGGGGGGGTTTCCCCCGCTTGGGGGCTGCTAGGGTTTTGCAGGCCCTGATGATTTGTGTGACCCACAGACAAAGCAGATGGGCTTTGCTTTTTCAATCTTCAGAGGTTGTTTATTATTTTCTTATCACAAATTTTGAGCCAGGAATGACACAGGCTCTGCACTCTTGGAAAACATGCCAGCAAAAAGCCTTGAGAGGCTCAAAATGTCCAAATTTATGCAAGATAAGGTGACCAATTACTTGCTACCACGTTCTCAAAATGTCTATTGTTATTACTCTACTACCAATACCTAACTATTTGTCTGTTCATGCAACACCTGCACTGTGGCTAATTCTATCCAATAATTTTGTGCTTCCATCACTGTAGAAGATGGAGTAGGTGAAGAAGAAGGGAAACTGAGGCAACGCCCACAGTCCTCCATCTTGAGTCCTCACCTATACTATATAAATATATACTGTATATCTATATAAAACCCAAAAGACACATTTTCACACCAAGTGACACACTACCAACCATACTACTTTCTAATTCACAAACTGGTTGTTTGCACCCCATCCCAAAGCCTTGGAAGCTTTCTCCATGGATAGAGGTCAAAAACAGTGTTTTGCAGGGGGTCAGAACCTTCCAGGACAGGCAGGGAAATACTCCCTGTATCCCTGATTACTACAGCTTTAGTGCAACTCTTGATGCAATTTAACTGCCTAATAGAGTCACTGAACTAGGACATCAAGCAATTTAAGTTTATTTCTTACTCTCCATGGAAGGCACACAGATACAGGCTCCTTCCCTTGCTGGGTGGTCACACTCCTCTTTGGTCTTTTTGGTAACGTCTATGAGTGAGCACACCTTATCCAAAAGCCTATTGTTCCTGCTCTGCATTACAGCTTTAAATAAAAAAAGTGCTTTCAATAATTCAGTATCCAGACAGAAATTTTAATGTCAGAACTATCAACCTCTTGGGCCATCATGCCCAAGCCTGATGTGTGAGGTCTGCACTTCTCCAGAGAATGACAGTAGTCCAGCCAGTGTCCTGTGAGGATCTCCTGGCCAATTTTCTGCTAGCCAAGTGAAGCGTTTAGCTTAATGCCGCTGGTGACCATGCAGAATTTGAGCTATACTGTTACCAAGTACTCCTGTGGTGTTCAGAATAAATGCAAACATACCTTCACAGATTCACAGAATATTCTGAGTGGGAAGGGATCAACAAGAATCATCGAGTCCAGATCTTTAAGTGATTGATCCAGATGGAGACTGAAACCACTAACCTTGGTGTTACTAGCACTGTGTTCCAACTGGCTCAGCTAATATGCTGTGATTTATTTTTCCCCCTAGCCTCATAACTCTTATAGAAGAAAACAGAATGGTACCATGATATATGTACTGAATTAGTTAAATAACAATGGCAGAAAAACGTGCACTCTTAAACCTTTTTTAAACTATAAAACCCAAGCTTTTATTTCTTTAGCTGCTTTGTCTTCACACTTCTGAGTAGCCTGAAGACAAGTTTGAATTGGTTCCCCCGCTTTCAGGAAAGGATTATTCTAATGTTAAGGTGATTTTTATCTTTTTATTTAAGCTGTGATTAATTCTCCAAACAGCATCACAAATGTAGCTAACACCAGTAGTTAAAGAAAAATGTCTAGCATTGAAGTCATATGCTTGGTGCCCTACACCCATCACTGCTGACCTGTCTGTCAGTACTGAGGATGGAAAAAACCAGAAAGCCTCACCGCTACTGGCAGCACAAGATCCAGTGTCCAGATGTCAAGTTCTTGATACCTCATGAGAAAATCAGTAATCCTAAAAGAGAAGCATCAGTAGCTTGTGTCTTAACTGTATGTGAAGTGCTTTTTTATAGAAAATCAGATTTCAAGTTAAAGAGTCCTTTTATCTACAGAGAAAGTACATTGCTGAGGTCACGAGAAAGTATAAGCTTATGTAAGTATAAGGTGGTCATTTCAGTGGAATTTGTTGTTTCCCTCATGTAAGTATGTCTGAAATTAATTGTAGAGGGTGAGCAGCATGGAATAGGTTGCTGGCAGCAGAGAATGTGAGTATGCTCAGTCCTGTTGAATCTGCTGTCCTAGGGAGAAAGCTGAACATCACCATGAGAAACTGTCAGAATTTGCTAACAGCTAATGGCTTCTTAAATACAAATTGTCTGATACCATCTTAATTCGTATTTAAACTTCCAATAAGCCAGAGCAAAGTGCAAATCAGGAACATAAGAAATTCTAACAGAGGCTCTGAATAATGGCATAATACAGCATACATTGCCATGAGGTATCGGAAGAATTTCCAAAAACAATGACTGTTTCATCCATGTTTAACCACTGCCGGTGGCAGACTAAGGGAAAGGAATCCCACAAGATGCTGAACACTCCTTGTACTTGGGACAAAGGGAAGTGACAAAGCCTTCATTTTGGCAAAGTCCTTGGTGTTGTTACAAAACCCGCTTCAAAGGAAAACTGACTTTCATTAGGACAAAATTTGGAAGAAATGTGAATGGAACCAGGCTGCTGAGCTTAAATCACTGGAATAGCTCTGCATAGGAGCTAAACTCTGTCACTGTGGGGTACTTAGCAGTGGAAAAAGTTGTGTGTGGATGGATATGCTGGTTAAGTCCGTGTGTCTGGCACATCATCACAGAAGAGTGTGTATTGCAGCACTTCCATGTGAGCAGAAAAGATCAGCTTCCCCTTTGGAGAAAAATTAAAAGCATACATAAAGAATAACTATACTTTCACTTCCAAAAAAGCCACAAAAAGCCCTGAAATAAGTAATTTGTCTTGAGACCAAGGTCCAGCTGTTTAAAATACTTATGGATCTCTAAAAGGAAAAGGTTTATCACCTTAGACTTCAAGGCAAACAAGAGCATAGAGTCTCCAGGCAACAGTCTTCCCAGCATGATTTCTACTATGTTAAGCTTCTCAGGAAACATTCCCAGAATATCATCCAGGACATTCTTAACTTGTTCAGGACAGTAAAACAGAGCCAATAGAAATCCCAGCAATCCACTCTTTCTGACTCATCTGCTTTCAAGTCTGATTTCTTCAGAAGAGGACAAATATCTCATTTTCGTAAGATAAAAAACAGAGATGCTCCGTTCATCACCTTTGCTGTCTTCTTGGCTAGTAGAGTATTGAAAGGAATGAATGCAAACAAATTAACACTTAGCAGCTTCTATTTAGCTTTACATTTTCAGGTAACATTGACCCTTGAAGCCTACTGACACATTGTCCCTGGAGTTGGAATGACTGCTGTTACTAGGATTCACCCTGGAATTGTCTTGATTTTTGTCAAGTGCAATCAGTAGTTTGTATCTCTCTATTACCTAATAGCTTCCATCACCTCTCTCCACCATCCACAGTAATTACTGTCTCAAGCATTAGGTAAAACATAGCACAGGCACACACATGCCTTACCCCGAAAAAGAGCCTCTCTCCCTGCAGGCCAGCTCAGGAACTGAGACAGTACATAAATGAAGAACAATTCATAACAGTACTAATGAGCAGGAATTGAAATCACAGCATTAATGCAGCTCAGCCTCTGTTTCAGCCCTAGCTTTGGCAGACTTAATGATGAATGCCGTATGTTATAGTCCAGACTCCCTAAACTGAATGGGAGCTGAGTGTGAAGAGCACAAACTCCCCCTGGGAGATGAAGCAGTGTTTGGCTACTTGCATGCAGAGTTGTCACATTTCCTCCTGCAAAACCTCCATGATCTGATAGTGGGAAGAAGGAAAGAAAAGTCTGAAGAGGGAAAGAAAAAAGAGTGCTCAGAGGAAAAGAAGGGAGTAAAGAAAGGGATGGAGAAATGCAGGACCAGAGTGGCAGTCACAGGGGACTTGAATTTCTGGAAAGGATAAGGAGCTGAAAGCACAGTCTCATAATGTACCAGGCTTTGGGGCATCTGGACATAGTTTCTCTGATCTACACTCAGAAAGGAAGGTGCAGAAGGTGGCAAGATCTGAAAACAGAACTAGCTGAGATTTGTAATTACATTTGTAAATACAAATTACATTTTCTTTCCCTTCTCCTTCATTCATTTAATCTCTTAAGCACAGCACCAGTGATGTTCCATGCTTAAAACCCATCCTTTTAGATTTTTCTGAATGAGTTTAGCCATATCAAAGTATTTGTGTGTCTGACATACCTTGACTATGAACAGAACTACAATGTCCCAGTCAACTCCATATTAAGATACAAAGATTATCCTGTTATTAGGGTTGGTCCCTTTAACCGAGCATCTGATGGTTTATCAGTATTAATGTTATTGCTCCACTAGACTCCAGGTGAGGTGCTGAGGCTAAGAGATGGTCAGAAACCCTCCTTGGCCAGGATACACCTCCTCAGACCACCCAAAAACTAAACCTCCTCTTCCTCTACTGCTTGCAAGGGAAGTCTTGGAGCAGCCACAAGGCTCCTGCTCAGATCAAGTGCCCAGGAAGGGAAGCAGTGGGAGAGCCTGTGCTTGGGCTGCTCTTCCTGGTGTGGAAAGCCTGCACACCACTGCTAGGCTGTGCTGTGAATGCAGCAGAAAAAGTCAGGCTAGGAGAGACTTCCTATGCTTGGCAAAAGTGGGAAGGCATAGGAAAGCTACCCTAAGGAGTTTTAACATGCAGGAGATGAACAAAAGACAGAGGTCAAGGCTAGACCCACCAATTCAACCAATCACACCTTTTTTCTAGTAAGTTAGTGCTGCTGTACTTGCTTATGAGAGTAGGCGAAAAAAAAAAAAGATCCATACCTTGTTTTCCATCTCACAGTAAATACAATGTGAAAAATAAATTAGTCCAAATGTCTTCCCAGTGCATTACCCCTAGGCATTATCACACCCATTAACACTCATCTGACCTTTTCTAATTTGATACCTTTTTTCCCTCCCCAGAAATTCTATTCCCTGGAAAGTCTATTGCTGAAATAACACAGTAAGATGTGTATTCCATCTGTCATTAACGGCACTGACAACACACTAGATGAATAACTTCACCTCTTTAACTGCAGACTGGCCTGAACTCACTCCCATGGGTTGCTTTTCCAAAGGAGTTTTGAAGAGATTATCTGATGTTGTCAAGAATCCCACCTCAGCTTTGGAGTGCAGTCCATATAGTACAGGGCTTTCAGATGGAAGCATTTCATCTATGTATTTATGGTATCCATCATAATCCAGATTTGGTGGGGCCAATCTCCCCTTCAAGCTGTAGGAAAAGAATCAATAATGTTGATAATGCTGATACCAGGGAACATTCTTCTGTATCTACAAAATTTCAGACATTTATTTGAAGTCTGTGTACATGACACCTACATGTTCTGATACATTGGAACAGGATTAGCAGTGTTCCCAGCACAGTTACTATTTGCATAATTTCTGGACACTTCAATTTTCTGCAGGGTTTCTTCCTCATGAGGATGCTTTGCATTTATTTTAAGGACTGTCACTGCTGAGGCAAATGTATTTTAAGTACTGAAATTCTGCATCACCTCAGCAGCCAAGCAAGGATTCTTATGTCATTT
>VWYI01002161.1:4425-51726 GCA_013399455.1 Anthoscopus minutus
ATTTGCTTGTTTAAATAATACCTTACCAAAAAAAAAAAGGCATTCCTCATACATGCAGTAACCTTTCTCCTTAGCACACTGCCAAAATTGCCATAGAGCAGATCCAAGCTCCCAGAGACCAGCAAAGCTTATGGCTCACCTTCTAATGGTCTGCATCTGGGCAAACCCAGCAGCCTTGTGGGTACACAGGTGCCAGGAACACAGGGAAATGGCAGGGACACAGCTAGGAGAATCCCTTTCTGGATCAGGATCATGAAGGGGAGAGCCATCCCAGGGCACCCATTACATCTGCACCTGGAGCTGGATGCACCTGGGCTTCACCAGCCCCCTCACTTCAAGTGGAATTTAATCAATATTACCCTGCTCCACAAAGCTGCAGGGTAAAAATGAAGGAGAAGAGAAAGAATTTGGCTGCCCTACTGCCAGCTAAGTGCGCCAGCCAGCAGGCAGCAAAGCCAACTACATTGTATGATAGAGTACTTCTTTATTTGAATTTGTGCTAGAAGGGGATGAAATCCTCCCCAAAACCTAATTTTCCAAGTTTGCAGATATTTATAGTAATGAATTAACACCAAATTTTTGAAAATTACAAAGAAAAGGTGTCTGAAAAAGTACAGTAATAGTCATAGTGTTAGGAATTATTTTAGCTTTTATTGCAAATAAAAAAAAATAAACCAACATTTTAAAAACATTCTCTATCTTCTGAGTAGAATCAACTGACTTTTTTATCTCCACCAGAACTGCAAGCAAATTGCATCTTAACACTCAGGAAAAAAAGCTTACAGAACTGACAGTTCTGTATATTATTTGTGAAAATTTAAACTTTTGCTTTTTTATTTTTTTAATTTTGGGCAATTTTGCTGGGGTATTTTGTTTCACTTTATCTCAATCTATTTTATTCACTAAAATTTAGTTTATCCACTAAAAATTTTGGCAAAAGCCATTTGAATGTGTCTCTACATCTGAGACTTCTAAAAAATTCACCTGATCAGGAAAATGCATCCAGAAATCTAGCCTTACAAAAATTAATTTCTGTTTTAAAGAACAAAAGCCTGTATAGTTCAATTCAGCAATATAGCATTCCCAGTGTCACATATCTAAGTTTACAGATACTTTTGAATAAACAAGGAAATAATAATACCCTGTGTACAGGCTTCAACGTCAACCTGTTACTGTAGCCTAAAGGATTGTGTATTCTCTTTCTGAAGAGTTTTCCAGAAACTGTTTGATCATTCTGCTCTCTTTAACTATGCCCCTTAAGTCCACCGAAAACCAGTTTTTTCAGCTTTTCATAATAATGGAAATCTCCTCAAACAAATTAATAAAGATTAATTAAGCTCTAAAAAAATTCAGTCACAAACATATGTTTGAGATGGTTTTTGCCATTAGACCTTTTCCCTTCTGGTTTGGCAGAATGAGCAGTTAAGTCTGTGCTATCTTAAATAATTACTATGAAAGAAAAGGTAGAGGAGCAACAGGTATTTCCAGCAAAGCTTCATCCTGGTTGATTCACTTCCAGAATTAAAACACAAGTGGAAACTAATTGTCCCACAGAACATACACATTTAACTCCATTTCAGTTTCAGCAGATTGAGTTAGAAAAGACCTAGATGGAAAAGAGCAAGCATTCATAAACACATACTTTCATGTATAAACACATGATTTTTTATAATAACAGAAAATGTTGCTATGAAAATTAAATTCAAATCTTTCCCAGAGGCATAAAATTGAACACACTTTAACCTCTTTTGTAAGATGTGCCAAATTAATTTCTATAGTCTCTGATTTCACTCGATTGAAGTAATTGTTTCTGTGCCCCAAAGGAATGAAAATAACTTTTTCCTTGTATGTTTAAAAATCAGTAACAGCTATTCTCCCTAGGAGCAGACCAGTCACGAGTTCCCCAAGCAAATGCCTGGTCACTGTAGAACCCTTGTCTCAACACTGTCATTACAGAATTCCCTCAGCTGTCCCCTCACCCCTGGCACAGGGCAGGGGTGATTATGAAGAACCACCTGATTATGAAGAGCCAAGACAGCCAGCAAGAGCTCCATCACGTGCAATGGCTGTGCACAACACCTCTGATGGGCACGAGCTGCCACGTTTGTGAAACTGCTGGTACAGGATGCTCTTCCCAAGTATCTACAGCTCTGCCTCAGCCTGTCTTTCTCATGACAGACAGTCAAGATCCAACACATTCACCCCAAATCCCCTTCACAGATCATGCTGGTGGGCTTTGTCAGACACTGTAAGATTGGATTTCTTACTCTCAGATAGTATTTTAAGGGGTGGGATGGAGCAGCACACTGTCTCAATAATTGCTGAGCTAAAGTACATCATTTTCCAGCTCAGATCCCAAAAGTGAGCCTCACATTTTCTGGAAGGGCATGGGTCCACAGGAGGACACAAAGATGCTTAGAGGGATGGAGCATCTCTCCTCTGAGAAGAGGCTGTGAGAACTGGGATTGTTCAGGCTGGAGAAGAGAAGGCTCTGAGGACACATTATCACAGCCTTTCAGTACTTAATAGGAGTTTATAAGAAAGATGGGGACAAATTTTTAGCAGGGTTTGTTGCAAGTTTTACACTAAAAGAAGGTAGACTATTAGGATGAGATTTAGACTCTTAGGAGGAAGTTCTTTTTAGTATGAGGGTGGTGAGACACTGGAACAGATTGCCCAAAGAAGTCGGGGATGCCCTATCCCTGGAAACGCTCAATGCCAGGTTGTACGGGGCTCTGAGCAACCTGATATAGTCGAAGATGTCCCTGTCATCACAGGGGAATTGGACTAGGTGACCTTCAAAATTCCCTTCAAACCCAAACTATTCTATGATTCTGTAAATTCTAATCAGCTGCCAGTCCTGACTTATTACAACTGCTTCCAGGTTCAGTCAAGAACAATAAAAAAGCCCCAGGAGCAGGAACCAAAAGCTATGGCTTCTCCCATCCTACATAGCTGACTAACCACAATATTAAACAAATATTCTGCACTTCTTTCCTGATCTCAGATTTTTCATTTTCCCTTGCTTAAAGGCAGAGGTTTAAAAAGGGAGGTAAAGAGTGTTCTGTCTCATCCAAGGACTAGCCTAAAACACTACATTTTTTATAGCTGTAAATAGATGAATCCTTAGTTATTAGAGGCAAGTGCCTTGCTCAAGACAAAGTTCTAGCCATGGGCTGCGTGTGGAGACCAGCACTTTACTAAAGTAACTTCCAAAACCCTAAGAAGGGGTGGATTTAGGAAACACCTTTGCAATTTCTCATAATACTATTACTAGTCTGCTCCTTGCACAGCTTGTGACATTCTCATCCTGTTCAACTCTCTTAACTCTCCTCTGTGCGCTGTGATTTTTTGTTCTGAATATTAGAAACCTGAGCTCTATTGTCTGCTTGACTGAGAATAGCCCATATTTCTCAGATACTGTATTTATCCAAAAGCATAGATAATAAGAAATACCTCAATCTTCAGTGAGTTTTTGGGGAATATATCTGGAAAACAACATCTCAGATGTGAAATCTCGTGGTTTAAATTCCTTGGCACAGGTGAAGTAACTCTCCAACATGTTTTTGTGATTAAAGAATAAATCTTTAAAGTTTTATGGTAATTTTAGCTGTTTTCATGTGCTCCAATGCTTCTTCAGTTTCTGCTTTGAAAAGTTTTTTGGTGAAAGATACAATCTAGACTAGAATGTAAATCAATGAACCACAGAAAAAAATTAATTAAAAGTTACTTTTCAAAATGTAGTCAGGACATCAGTCATAAAGTTACTTTTCAATTTATATATAAACACAAACCCCAACATGTATTGTATTCTAAAATTTTTATCTCTAATGATTCTAGTTTTATAATTATCTTATAATTCAATGCTCATTTTTGAGGTGCTCCAAGAGCATCCTCAATTGCCTCTTATGTATCATCTTCTGTACAGTGAACATTCAGAAAATAACACAGTAAAGGGAGTTTCTTCCTCTCAACAAAAGTGATATTGGAAATTCATTCATCTGTTTGACATAACACTGCCATAACTTTTGGGTACTAATTCTCCTGTAGCATATATTGTGCCAACAAATACAGAAATGGCAATATGAGTCCTTTTAGTAAACTTGCAGAAGAGGGCTTGCCCAACCACAGAATCAAACCTAGCACACATGCATATATATTGTATCATTTTCCTACTTCCTGAATAACAAAATGCTCCAGAACAGTGAACCCAACAGAATGCCTTTGCTTGCCAACATTTAAAAGTGCTCACTCTCCCAGAGGCACACTAGGCTTCAGTGGAAGCATGGGGAAAGCTTATTGACCCCAAAAAATGCTTCAAGGCAGGTCATTCACAGCTTTTTTGCAAAGCCTGTATTTTCTTGGCTTGTGCAGCTCTTACCAGCATTTTAAAATTCACCAACAGAAACACCTACTAAGAAATGTGCTAAGAAAAGAGGCAGCAAAATTATACCAACAAAGGAGAGTAAGAAGCAGCAACCCATTTGAAAAGGTTATATGGCTTCTAGAGAATTTGTTTCACTAGACAATAAGCATATGTTGTTCTTCACTTCAGAGTACCTGTATGGCTGATGACTATATGACAGCTATTTATTCATCTCCTCTTCAAATTTAATAATTTAAAACTGATTAAAAGTATCTGTAATGTAATTTTGGTGCTTATTAGGCAGCTAAAAGACAGATTAAATCTATGCCTTTTTTAATAGTGTCCTGTGTATCAAGTAGCATTTATTTATTAGGTACTTAGTGGATTTAAAACCCTTACTTGGAGCTACTAGAGCAATAAGAAGGTTTTGACTACGACTCACACAGGCATGCTGTGGAACTCAGAGTGGCTCCATATCAGGCAGATGATGTAAAATAAAGGTGGTATTAAATTACACATCTTTGGGAATTTCATCTTCTGAAAGAGGAAATTGATTAATTCCAGAAGTGTCAGATAAACATCAATATCTTGGACTTTTACAAGTGCTGTAAAAATATAAAAGGGAAAAAGCACTTTGGCTGAAAAGAGGATAATTCCAAGCTAACCATGACTCAATGAGGAATAAAAGGTAATTATTTACCTAAAATAGAAAGACATGCAGGTTTTAATGGCATGTTACAGCTAAAGATTTCTCATGAATTTGCACGAAGACTCATCAAGTGGCTATGATGGTTTCCATTCCACTTCTGGTAGCCAAGGCTGCTCAACACCTTTCTAGAATGTCTGTAGTTCCTCCCAGTGATACCATCCAGACCAAGGAGAAGCAGGAATCACCACAGATGCCTAGGTCACAGAAATGCAAAATTTCTACCTAGAATGAAAACAAAATAAGTCTGAAGTCTGCAGCCATTTTAAACAGGATGTGTGTTGGACAGGCCAGGTCTGGTCACCAGAGGTCTAAGTACATGTCAGTTAATACTCCTGACCAATCTGGCACCAAGTGTATCCTGACATTCTGAAAAAGAGTTTTGTTCCAGCCTCTGGTGTTATGTTCAATGGCTTGGACTTTTTCACCAAAGGGGAAAAGACCCCACATTTTCTTCAAGCTGGAAGTTTAACAAACTGACAACTTTTTCTCAGACTGTAGAAGCTTCTGCTGTTTTGCCCTTCAGCAGAAGTTATGACACACCTGCTCTGGGCTCCTGCTGGCATAGGAAGATCTGGGAATAATTCAGACTCACATGTAGCAGAGTCCTGGAATCAGAATCTTGTCTGCAAAATACGAAAACAGCACCTGAATTTCAAAGCAAATAGTAGCCAATGATAGCACAGAGCCCCCATTTTTATTTTCACTTTAAGGATGAACAACACTTCAATTTGGAATCTAGTTCTGGCTAGAATAAGGTAAAAAAAAAAAGAAAAAATCCTGAAGACAAAGCTAAAAGACTGTTTATAAAGACACAGATCACATAGACTAATACATTTTATTTATTGTATTTATTAATCAACACCATGCCCAAACACCCTCTCAAAAATTATTGGCTGCAGACTTTTGAATGGTTCCTTGCAGTTATTCCAAAAGTGAAAAATCTACCTTTTACTATTTAATTTCCTAATGTTACATGGCAATTTGTTTTTTTAAATAAACATGAGAGTTAAAATAAACCTAAAATATATAAAATGATCTTATTTAATATACTGTATTACATCTTGCCAGTGTTTACAAAAAGTGAAACTAATAATCCACAGCAAAGCATTTAAATAAAATAGTAATGGAGCATTAAAGGTTACATTCTTTTCCACACTCTATTTTTTTTTCCTTTCACTTAAGCCAATTCATCAGTTTTAGCTGAGTTTTTAGTACTTACACTCATCTGCCTGGCACACCTGCTACACTGCCATGACACAGAGCAAGGAGGTGACCCTGACCAGAGCCTTCAGATAATTTCTTATTGATGAGATTATAAATCTTCATTTATCCAACAACTGATTATCAATCATCTCTGTACATAGTCCGTCCCAAACTGAAATCAAGAAATCAAGACTTAGCTCTGCTTAAGCTGTGACACTCTGAAACACAGCTCATATTATTGTTGCCTCTACAGGTAAGAGAGGCACACCTGAATAATTAGTGACACTGTTCCTTTTTAATGCCATCCTTTGATATTTGTGTTAGTCTTGTCAAAAAAACTAAGATGCCTTTTATGATATGAGTTTAGTTCACATTAAATGCTCAAGGCAACAGAGAAATGTAATCTACTGAAAACAGATTTAAAAGGTAATTCAAGAGAATAACCCTTTTTTTACCCTGGAAGCATAGCTTCGACTGATTCCAAATTTTGATGACTCCACAGACTCCTTAAGTCTTACCTTTGAAATTAATAAACCCAAAATAAAAATTCCTGCAAATTCATATTTCAATATGACAAAACAATTACAATTTAAAATACACTAATTTTACCAAAAAATACTTAAAAACATCATTCAGTGCCAAACATCAAAATTGACAAGTAACCTTTGAGTTACAGAATTCAGGGAGATGAACTCTTGCTATGAACTCAGTTTTAGCTCCCTGTGCAGCTTAAGATGTGCTGCTACATCCATAATGTGTCCCACTGGTTCCTTTCTGTGCCAGTGACTTACAAACAAGAAACTGAAAAATAACACAAAAGGAAGCAATAAGGAAAACAGTGATGATTTTGCAATAGTTACAATCTCATGGTGCAGTTTAGCTTGTTTTGACAGTGAAGACAAGAGCAACCCTGGCATGCACATAAGTGAGTAAAAACTGCAAAGCAACAGGTAAGAAAGTGGGGGAAAAAAAAGATGTAGAAGCTAGGATGAAAACCACAGGTCTTCTATTTATTGGTTTTAACCATCATCCTTCCCCCAAAATCTAATTTAATAGGGCCTAATAGAGTAACAAACAGTTTCTCCAGCACCTTGAAGCTCAGGCTCCATCCTAGCCTGCCCCTGAGCCCCACTAGCTGCTCCAGGGCAGCAGAAGTCTGCTCTCCCAGCAGCCCATCCTCCCCTCCTAAAAGGCTCCTGCCATCTGTCAGGCTGGTCAGTTCCCATCTCATCCATGAGGAGGGCATGCCTTACACTGCTTGTGTGCTCCCTAGAGACTCATAAGGCAGGCATTCATTTAACTAGTTCATTTGTGGCTTTATGAAGTAATTTATGCTTCTTTAACACAATAAACTCCTTAAACTTCATGCACTTTGTAAATCTGATAGGGTTTGGATTTGCTCTAGTATGGAAAAAAGGAGTAAAAATGTCATTGTGGGGGGTTGTTTTTCTGTTTTTGAACACTAAGGCCATGTTATGAGATGTCACTACTAGATTTAAATACCAAAGTTATAAGTTAAACTCCTTCTGTATATACTGAGCAAGCAGTAAATTTATGTCAAAATCTTTTATTTCTCTTTCAGTATCTCCTATGCAAAAGGTTTTAAAATATTTTAAAATAAATTTTTAAGCACTTTGTTATGACAAATATTTTGTAGTTTTGGTTTGTTTTTTTAATAACACAAACACATGGAAACTGAAAGTTACAAGATACAGAAGACACAAACTTTAGCATGTAATCTGGGAAATTCTGTCTTCTCTTTGCAGAATATGTTAGTTAAGTAAACAGACACAATAATGCTACAGATGCCACTTGTGACAACTGAATCTTATATATTTGTTTCCCTAACATCAGGCCAAGGAAAAAAATAATCCCATTCTCATTTGAAGCAGAAACACCTAAGCCAGCTGATGCCTGTATCAGTTTTCACAAAAATTACCTTCCTTAATAAACACAGATTTAGCAATGCACTGTGAACTTAATTGTCAACTTCCTCATCTCTTTATGCTAGTCATGATTTGCTCTCGGTCTTTTTCTTTTCCCTACTAATCTTTGAAAAAAGCCTTGACCTTTCCAAGCTGCCCAACAGTGGATTCAGATGCATTCAGCTTGCTGTGCTTGAAATCTTTCTGCTTTGATGCTGCTGGAAGTTTTGTCATGGGCTTCAACTGGGAAGAGATTTCCGTCTCAGTGGGGGAGGTGTGGTTCTATTCCTGCCCCTATTCATAACCACTGCCTCTCAAGATCAAACTGAAAAGATAATGACCACCCTGAAATCTGAACACTGCTAACAAAGTACTAGCAGCCAAAAATACACTTTTCATCTTCTTGTCACTGCCATTGGTATTAATACTCAATATCGGTAGCACTGCAGCATAAATGGCACACATTAATTCCCTCTTTGAAACTTCAGTTTCTTCCATAAAAATACAGGAGTAATAATTGAAACTGTTCTGTGAAACCTGTTTGGTTTTCCTGGTCTTCAATTTGGGTTTCCTCAAGTCTGAGCTATGGACATGGACTACTACCTCCTTCGCCCTCCAGCCGAAATTTGGACCTGTATCTGTGTTTCAGAAAATTTTCCACAGAACTGGAGTTTTTACATTTAAAAACATGTTATTTTGATGAGCCAGACCTTCTCAAAATTTTGGAAAAGAGACTAAAATAGTCTAGATCAGGATCAAGAGACATGACTTGGGAGCTGGAAAGAACATTACAAAATATTTAATCCATTATGTTCCCTTTTGGTACCAAGTGTAAATCCTCCATTGCTATAAGGCAGAGTTTCCAAAGTGGTCTTAAGGGAAATTTTATTGCAAAGGTAGGAGTCTGGTCTGGTTTGCAGTCTCTTTGTCTCTCCTTTTTCTTCAAAGTGTTCATATAGACTCAGTTGAAAAGTTGAAAACTAAATTCTTCATGTTAGTCCCAAAACATTTACAACACAAAAAAAATACCACAAACATTTTATACCTATTCCTAACTCTGTGTCTTCTATATACTGTTAATAAAACAAGAGATTTCTAAAGAGATTTATATGTACACTAAAAGAAGGTGCTTTTCTTATGTTTTAATCCTAATAACTCCTATGTAACATGTTGTGAAATCTTATATACAAATCTCTTCTGATTTACATTTCAGAAGCAGTACAATTTTAGGAAGACTTGTGCAAAATTAAATATTCCTTCTCTTATTACCTTCTTATGAGCTTTCCTCCTTTATGAGCTGTAAAAGTCTTTAATCTTGCAGCTTAATAAACTGCTTTTACATCACGTAGTCATCAGAGAGCTGATTTGAGGTGATGATTCCTTGCGTGCCCAGCTGCTGGTGTGGCAGCTCCACACTGTTGCTCCCGAAGGAGAGGCAGTTCAGTCATCAGTGCTCACAAGGGAAGTGACTCATGCCTCATCTTTCACAATGATGTACACTGGACAAGAAGTACATCACCTTGCACACTGGGGATGGCTCTGGAGACTTGAGCATGATAGCAATCACATTCATTATACAAAAGGCAACAAAAAGAAGACTAACATGCTACATGGAACGAAGCCTCCAGCAACAGCTCACCTCTGATGATTATATTAGAAGTGGGATAGCTGCTTTTTTAAAAGAGGCACTTCCATAAGAGATTTTTTGCATCAGTTGTCTCTGGTGCCAGTTAAAATACCATTCTCTTTTTCTTTTCTGTGTTTTTGAACCAAATTTTTAATTTGGTTTGGTTTGATTTGCTTGTTTGCCTGTTGTTGGTTTTTTTCCTGCTTTATCACAAGTATTCAGATATAAAAACCTCTTCTATGAAGGCTACTGTCTGCTGGAGCAGTGTTTGAGCCAGTTCCCCAAACTAAATGTCCTTCTCTGAGGGGCTCTCCTTAGCACTGACAGCTCTCTGCACCACCACATGCGGCACCCAAATCAAGGGAGATGCAGGTTATTGGTTTGACAATACCATTGCTGCATTCCTCTTTAGATAGACAAAAGATGAGGAAGGCTTCAGCTGCGCATCAGAGATCTCCAACAACTGATGCATAATAGAAGTCAGAATCTCAGCATGTTTTGTTTGGAGAGAGTGAAGAAAATATCATATGTAAATAGGCAAGTTTCAAATATAAAAAATGTTTTCCAGAATAGCTATACTACACAAACATACATATTCCTGGTTCTTTCTCCTAAACTTACTTTTCCCTATGGATATTCACTAACCTTTTCCAAGCCTCTGGGCTTGGAAATATGATCATACGCATAATCTTTTGAAAACTGTCCCTGGATAGGCAAGAACATCTTTCATCATTGCCATATTTTAATACAGATAAGTGCATTTAAGTCATCTCTGCTCTGCCAAAAACCCAAATATTCTTATCTTCCAGAAAGCCTGATTGGTAGATAACAGATGTAGTCAGAGTCCTCCTTCCAGATACCAGCAAGGTGCTTTCAGGAGATGAGACAAGACTCTCACAGACCTAAGTCTGTTCAGCTGCATATACTTGACTCCTTAAGTTAGTGAGAGCTAGAAAAATATTTCTGACAGCATAATTTCATCATCAATTGTGTCTTCATGTCCAAAAATAAACTCTTCAGAATCTTCTTTGCCAGAGCTCTGTATTTCATGACTTGGCAGCTCTGCAAGTTACTGTGAATTACTCTGCTTGCTCAGAAATACATAAGTGAAATTTTCATTGGAGAAAAATGCTTTTCACCTACCTGAAAGAGTTAACAGCCATTAATGAGTACAGACTAAACTGAGTTCTGTCTGGGACCATAACAAGAAATTGATTAATTCTGTCACACCAACAAGCATATACAGCATTAAGTGACTCCTGAAATGAGGTTGTAGCCCACTGAATGGTGTAGGGTAGAGGGTCAAGAAGGACAGAGACAACTCCCCAGCAGAGGAATAATCTCCTCAGAGAAGGTCAGCCTACTTGTGGCATAAGTCAGCAACTGGAGGTAAGAAATATCAGGAATCCCTGCCGTAACCTGAGCATAACTCTGTTGGTAGAAGGACAGGAGGGAGAAGGGGAGCTGTGCTTTGCACAACTCAAGTGTTCATAAACTTCCCTGTTGGACACTACAGTCATGAAAACAACTCATTTGCTACAAAGACTTTAACTGGGACCAAGTTTTACACAGTTCTTGTATTTCTAGTTCTCAACAATGATGTCACAGAGCCAGTACAGCAGAGAAAAACAATGACTTTTGTTCAAGTAAATGGCACAGAAGATCTTCAGATCCATACACAGTCAAGGCAGGAGAGGTCAGGAAGAAGATTGACACTGTAAAGCATCAGTATTTCAACCTCTTGGCTTGTATCAGACAAACTATTTTTAAAATGCATCCAGCTTATTGGATAAGAGATACAAGTGGAGCCTCACGGTGATGCAAAGAAAAGGTGTGCAAAGAATTAATTTTTGAACCTACTCTTCTGGTCAAACCAAGGCTGTGGAATCAGCTTGAGGTTTTGCCCAATCCCTGTTCCCTCAAAAAAACAATCAGACAACTTTTTTGTTTCAGACTGACGCTAAATTCCATCGATAGACAACATTCTCACTGACTCTGTTGCTAGTCCCTCTTCAGGTTTTCAAAATAAGAAACCCTTCAGAACTGAAAAAAAGGAACACATCCTGCATTTTCCCACTACCCAGGGGTAGGAGGGGGAAAGAATACCCTCTGAAATTCCCTGCGAAAAGCCCCCCGTGGGCCGGCAGGAGGCACCCGCGGCGGCCGCCAGCGCTTCCCGGCCGCTGCTTCCCGCGGGACCGCGGCGCCAGGGAAAGGGGACTCGGCCGGGGACAGAAGACTCGGCCAGGAACAGGGGGCTCGGCCAGGGACAGGGGACTCGGCTGGGGACAGAGGGGTCGGCTGAGGTAAGAGGGGTCGGGGCCGGCCCTGCACCCCTGCCGCTGCCGGGGCCGCCTCGGGAGCCGCGCTAGGGGCACGGAACGCAGCTCCGCTGCAGCCGGCACTGACACTTATTGCCCCCCACGCACACATCCCTCACCCCCCGTCCCGTCCCCCCGCTCACCGCGTCCCGTCTCCCTGGGGATGGCTTTCCCCGGCCTCGTCGCGCTGCCGCAGCGGGGGGACGGCGCTGCTCCCTGCGCCGGCGGAGCGGAGGCGGCCCGGTCCCTCTGCCTGGACGGCCCCGGGGGCGGGCGGCGGAGCCCGCGCGGGAGGGGCCGGGGGCGGAGGGCGCGACAGCGCGGAGGGACCTGAGAGAATTCGTGAGCGTTTACGGCCTCGAGTCCCTATGGAGCAACACCGGTGCATCCTCCTCCGCGCCGCCGGGAACGTGTGAGATACGAATCCCTGTCTTAGCATCTCTCTCCGCAAATGTGTACAACAGTGCCATAAATTAACTGTTTGTTGCCTGCCCGTACCTGCTCCCCAAAGGGCCCTGGGGATGCCAGGACAGTGTTTATGGTGGGAGCTGTTAGACACAAACCAGACCACCAATGTCCGGCTTCCACTCGGAGCTCCAGATCAACCACTGGACAGGTCCCGCCGGCAGGGATCTGGCCGTCCGCAGCCGTCCCAGCTGGCAGGGATCCCGCTCCCGCTGCTGCGGGGACACAAGGACAAGGGGCTCAGGAGGAAGCAATGCGCCAAGAGTGATTTTATTTGGTCAGCTCTTAGTTAAGGCCGTGAGAGCAGCAACTGCCTCTTCCACGGCGAAGGACGGACACCTGCTTTCTGAAGTTATGCTCACTGTGCAACAAATATTTCCTGCCAGGATTTAAAACTGCTCCTCGGCTTGCCCTTTGCAGAAAAAAACAACAGGTCACTAGTGTTTGCCTTTCTAACTTCACAGCTGCTGAAGCTGCCTAACTGTATCTGATTAAGCAAAACAAAACACATATATTTTCATAATGCATGTTTTAAACCCACTGAAAGCAAAGTATCTGTGGATGTCTGAGAAAAACACCCATTATGTCAGCTTCAAGCCAGCTTCGCTTGGCGTGTGACAGATTTCTGAGGTTTTTTCAGTTTGTCACTTACAGGCTGCTCTTGTCTCTACCATCCCATGGTGGTCTGCCAAGCTGTAGAGCACCTCTGTAGACAGCCATTCATCCCAGAAGAAGTTGATTTCTGCCATGTGACTAATGAAAAAACACCCTTATAAAATACATGCCTGCTCTTGGCATTAGATGCCTTGGGCTTTTGGGTCTTCTGCATTGGTGTGTGGCTTTTGTTCAGGGTTACTAAGATCCTTTCACAAGGTGATGAAGACACAACAATCCTACTCCAATTTGGACTCAAGGACATTTTTTCCAGACTTAAGGCTCCAAGTAAAAACAATGTGGAAGGAAGAGGGTGGGCAAGTGGGACTCCTGTATGCAAATGGAGCCAAACATACAAAAAGAGTGTGATCCCGGGACTGGCCCCCCCCTCCCTTTTGCCTCCATTTTGGAGCCATCCAGACAGAGCCTGATTTTGTAACACTGGTGCAGCTTTTGAAGGGCACAATAAATATCCTTTATTCTCCTTAACTCCATCTAGCCTCTGTTCCAGCTCTTCCAGGCATCACAAAGGCATCTGGAGACCTCCGTGATCATAGAATTGTTTTCAAGAAAAAATCTAAGATGGAACTATGAAATGAGTTCTATTGCCAATGTACCTTCTAAACCAGCACCTCTGCACAGAGCCCTGCACTGCTACATGTACAGCTCTCTCAAGAGCTGAGTACAAATAGTGAGGCAATGCCCAGTAATCCACCTTGTACAGGCTGCTGCCCCACAGAGAACCGGTTTGCTTTCTTTGTGCAGAAAACTGTAGTGCTGCTTGATGAATTTTACAGCACAGGGGACATTACAATTCTCCCTCTGGTTTCTCTTCTGTGAGCACCTTTGTTCTTATATTCTAAGAAAAGGCGGTTACATTCCCTTCTGCAGGGGTCAGCCAGAATTCAGCAGTGCTGCTAGGGCTTGGAGCTTGGATCGCTCACCAGTGCCGCCCGTTTGCTTTTCATGCTTCATTTGGTCGACATTTAGCATGTAACCAACTTTCAGAGCACTTCCCACCTTTCTCAAGAAAACAGGAAGAGAAATACTTTTTCTTTTTGACTTCTCTTGCTCTTTGGAGACATCGATTCATGCAATATAGCTCCTTGAACAACATCCCTTTTCTGGAATCACAAGTGGCAGAGAAAACACCTGTCTTGGTGTAAGTGTAGGGTTTTTTCCAGGCTTCCCCAGAGACAAACCTGCCTCTTGAAGCCAGAAGAGTCTACAAACTTAAATGGGCACCGATGTAAAAATTTTATTTATCTATCTATCTATCTATCTATCTACCTACCTACCTACCTACCTATCAATCTATTGAAGGCAAGTAATTTCCCCATTTCCTGTGGTGAAATCAAATAAAACATGCTTTAAAGAAAACTTGAAAGATCTATAATTAAACAAGGATGAAAAATCCTAATAGTTGACCCAAAGTCTCTTCCTGTCTTCTGTTATCTTAGTGACTGACGTCATAATTTGTCCTCAAGCTTTATTTGCATTATTTTCTGATAATCCTTTTGTTTCTTTACATCTTATCTCAAATACTCAGCAGAAAACCTTCTAGGAGTGCACTTCAGCAAGAGTATGGATAAAAGCTTCAATGCAAATTTTCTAGTTAGCTACTGCAGCTGTAGCACAATGAATAGACATATTCAACAAAATATATAGAGTGGATATTTGGATCTCTTAGTTGGCTAGTCAGAAGGACAGTTGACAGATGGTTAACAGACAATTTCAACAGTAATTTGAGATCATAGTAATATATTCTGAGGGATGCAAGGTGACAGTTGACTAGATATACATGAAAAAGATTGACCTCTAAGATCTCAGAGAAGTAGTATAATAGACTCTTTTCTTCTCTGAAATGAAAAAGGTTTGTATGTTCAAAAAGTAATTTTCCAATCCTTACTAAAGACTACCTGTCGAATTTTTGTGGGAAGGTTTGTTTAGTTAGTTCAGCTGAGGAATCACATAGTACATTCTCTTAAGTAATTCAAATGAAGGGATTCATACAGATCATTGTAATACATGTATTTTTATTTCTTCAATATGAGAAAAAGGTAATCTCCAAATTCTTTTTCTGAACTTGTGACACATTTGAAATCTGTTATCATCTTCCACAATAAGTTAGTATAATGATTTACCTCCATGTATCATTGCTGTCCAACTGGTAAGGGTTTGTTGCAATAAATATTTGTCTCAGTCAACTTTTCACTGAATATGTGCCTGTGTATTTGCTAGATATCTCCACAAGACCACAGATGATTTCGGGTTTTTTTTGCAAGGCAAGCAGCACTTGAAAGAATGGAAGAGATCAAATAGAGACAGGATTAAATTTAGCATTTTTGTGGGAAATGCCTCTTTACATATTGGCTTTTTACATACTCCATTGTTCTCCAGCTCTCTACTCTTTATATGCATATTACCACGTGATCAGACAGCTACCATCAATTAATTAAATAACAATCTAATATAGACTAGAGTTCTTTAAAGAGTGAGGAATTTTATTCTAACAGTGTGGTAACAGACTACTGTGCTAAAACAAGCAGAACATAGAGTCTATTGAACAGTTACAACCAAGGGAAGAACAAGGGTGCCATCCCTCATTATTACTGGATAATAGCAATAATGAGTAGCAATCATAGCATCTTCTAGGTGATCCTCAATGCCAAACTACTTTTGAAAGCTCCAAGTGTAAAAATAGAAGCCTACCCAAAGGTTTCAGTCGTAGTTTCAGAAGAGGTTCAGGCATTTATTTCAACAAAAGGGAAACCTAGAGATGCCAATGTAGACTTTTAATGCAAAAGTCATATATACTATAATACATCTGAATTACACCACTTGAATATTTTCAGTAAGTTGACATTGGATGCCAGTGAAATCCGTTCTGCTCGTATTTAAGAGCAGGAGTTTAAATGTATGACTATTTCATGTCTTAAGATCTTACCATTTAAACCAGACTACTTTTATTCCATCAAGGCTACCAGCATTATTTCTGTGTAGTTTCATGCTGCTATAAAAGAGGAAGAGAAAAAAAGCTGAGGGAAATTGAATTTTTTCTATGTAAGTAGAAAACTCTCTCTGGTTTATGACAATCTGTAAAAATTGATTGCTTCTCTTAATGTAAACAGATAGTAACATCCAGGATGATTGACATTTACTATGCTCATGCATAGGGGACTCTACTTTTAACCATATTCTACTCTGTCTGCAAGTCCAGCAGTTCAGAAAAATAAACACTAACGAGGATTTCCACTTTCAAAGGCCCTTCAACAGTGCATCTACTGAGTACTCTTTGACTTCTGCTCAAGATAGAAAGAAGCAGAAGCACCATATGCAAAACCCAGTGTAGTGTAAAAAGTCAAAAGCATAAAAAATGTATATTTGCAAAGGGAAAATCCCACCTATTCTCTACCTCCTTCTAGCTCAACATGATAACTGTTGATGGTAACTACTGCTTTTACTCCATTCAAGTTTAGTTCTCCAGTCTCCTCTTTTGTAATATACTTTATTTTTTAATCCTAATTAAGTATTTTATCACCCTTCTCATCTCACTCTCAGGTAATTCTTGCCTCTTTCCATTATCTTGACTTCTTTTCCCTTTATGAGGCAGTAAATTGTAGTGACTGCTGTCAATAAAAGTAGAAGACTTCAAGGGGAAAAGGTACAACAACCAGAATCCTGTTTATGCAGTAGCTACCTTTTTTTCCCTTTAAATGAACACTTCTCTACATCTAGTTACAGAAGTTTCCTCTTAGGAACTGACACAAAATGATGAAAATTTGACATGTCTAAGGAAAAATTACAACAGGACAGAAATAAAATGTGTGACTAGAAAAAATAGTTCACTTGGTTTGGCTCTCACTTTCTTGGCTTTTTTCCACTCACCTGTGTAATTTTGCATATTAATCCCTTAAGATTTTTAAAATTGTAAGCACAGAATCTATATTTGCAAGACTGAAGTAGAACTGATAAGGAGTTAGCAAGAGAATAGTGTTTTATATACCTGTTGATGTACAAACTCAAGAACCTTTAAGTCCTAAAAGATGTATTTGCCCACTTAGCAGACACACATATTACCTATCAGCATCAGTTTAAGTTAGGAAATTGAGCTGTGAAAATAAATCAAGACCTCATCAATTAATTTACTTTTTTTAAAAAACTGAATGTGTCTAGGTCAATGCAGAGAATGCTTCTCTTGCTACTTGTTTTTAGTAGCTACTTGTTTTAGTAGTTTTAAAAATTTCAGAACTTTGACAAATGTGTCAACACCAAAAGGTCAGCCAGCTTTGAGACTGGGCTCTTCCTGGAATTTGGTCCAAGAAGTTTCTTTTAAAATACATACAAGTGACACGAAGTTATGCATTCAACTATAAACAACATTAAAAAAAATGCTCAACAGAATTTTCAATCAGCAGCACAAACATTTTTTGATAAACACTCCCTGCCCTGCAAACTTTTGTTTTAAATTCTTGCTTAGCTTGGACTAAGCTTCCATAATATGCGGGGATGGAACAGAGATCACATTCAACTGAAATACTTTCCCAAGGAGTTTTCCAATATAAACATTTAAGAGAGAATACTTTTGTCTAGTCTATGTGTTTCTGCAATGTGTTTAGCAAGAAGCAGGAAGTTATTCAAATAAAAAGATATAGCATTTGAAAATGCAATGAGAGGTCTTAGTGGCAACCTCAGCTAGGGTATAGCACAGATGCATGAGGGAACAGATGCAAGAAAGTACAAAATTCCAGAAAGGCTGTAAAATGTGTATCTGGTAAAAAAATCTCTGAATATTTATGGTCTACAATATACTTCAGTTTCTCCTTCCTAGGACAAACTATAAAGGTTGAAACATGTTTTTATTTTTTAAAAGGTTGTGCTAAAATATTGTTGTAAGAAATTGTTAAATGCTTGAGATTAGGTGTTTTCCATATACAGAAGAAGAAATTATATATATAGCTTGGAATTTGTATATTATGAATCTTACATTGCACACTGCAGCTTAAGTAAATCAAAGAAAGGCCTGCATTATTTGCCTTGACCTGGCAATTTAGAAGTAGGCAATTTTTGGCACTTGCTTTGAAAACCATCGAACAAACCGTAATAAACTGAACAGAAAAATGTCCATCACTACATCCACAGTAGTTGAGCAAAGCACCAATCCACCTGCTTGTGATAACTTCTGGTCATTTTTAGTGAGGCTCTGAGAAAAAGTATCTTACTGTCCTCTCTCCATGGAAGGTATTCTAGCAAGCAAAAATAGCAAATATGTCAGCTCTAGGTCCTCACTGCACTTCCATTTTCATTGACAAATCTCAGGATATCAGGAAATGGTGCAGGGGGTTTGGGGAAAGAAAAATGAATGGGAAGCAGGAGCATGGAAGGTATTAGGAAGTTCAATATGAATTAATCCTGATATTTGCTACTTAGATGGACAGAAAATAAAGCTAATAGAGTAAATATAAAATGTAACTTCAGATAACTTTAGCAATGATAGTGAATTTACAGTTGTGGACAGAAACACCCAATTTGGTGTCACACTTCATGCTTCCCAGAGTAGAACAATCACATTTGAAGGACTAAAAGGGTAAAATGTACAATGCACATTTGTCTTAAGTCATTATGTAAGAATTTGTTATTTTCTGATATTGTATATTTGAAGTGGTGTAAGCAGAGTACTAGTAATATAGAATTTTCTTCAAAATACACCAGTGCCACAATACTAAAAAATTGGTCAATAAAGACATATTAGTTGGTTAGATGTCCATTTACTTTGAATTATAACATAGATTGACTTCAGAAGTTTGACATTCAAATAGAGGTTACTGAGACTTTAACAAGTATTTAATCAAGCATATAATAATGTATTTCATATCTCAGTTAGGGAAAGATGATTCTGTTTTGCAGTACAATGTTAGAAGTCCCAAATTACAAATTATTCTTCTTTTGGAAACTGGAAGAAAGTGGCCTTATGTGTATATGTGGTGGCTAGGGCCATGTTTTAGTGGTAAGGTTTGCAGCGCTAGCTTTTCAGTTGAGCTCAACTATGTCAAAGGTCTTTTCAACCTAAGTGATCCTATGATTCTCTATTTATTTCTTCCTTTGTGAAACAGCATTACTTACTCACTATAAAAGTACGGTAAAGCCTACCATAAAAACTTTTAGCATTTAAAAAAAGTTAGTATAACATTATCATC
Organism: Anthoscopus minutus; assembly: GCA_013399455.1. Taxonomy (NCBI): domain Eukaryota; kingdom Metazoa; phylum Chordata; class Aves; order Passeriformes; family Paridae; genus Anthoscopus; species Anthoscopus minutus. The sequence continues at coordinate 23,893 of VWYI01002161.1, forward strand.
AGCAATTTGGCACACCATGAAAGTTATTTTAGTATAACACAGTACAGGAGCCTGTCAACATTTCACTAAGAAAAGCTCAGTATATTTTCTATGACTTGAAGTCACTGCTTTCAGGTTTCCATTTATTTGTTATATTTATTCTCTGTGTGAAATACAGTGACACTTCTATTATTTATCTCTGTCAAACTGAATTACCTTCCATTTTCCAAATTTGTATTTCATCTGTGTGTGTATTGTATGTACATACTCCTTACCTTAGGAATTTTTTCTCTTTGGTTATTCCTTTGGTGCATTCAGGAACAACTGTAGCTTCCATTCGCAAGAGCTGAACAAACCCCACAGAATTCATGCTGAGCTAGAATATGCTGGTTTAATTCCCTGCTGGGAGTCTGCCAATTGGGAAATGCTGACCAGCAAGTACAGGTCTTAATTACACAAATCCAGAAGCTGCTGCCAACCTTTCCCCATTGAGAAGCATTTGTTTTCTAGTGTTCTCCTTGATGAACAGATTATCATACAAACATAATTTATTGCTGCTTTATATTGTAAGCAATTAAATGAAGAAACCTTTTAAACTCAAGGGAATTTTAATAGGTTACTTGCAAAATGTTATTGCAGGCAACAACTTGTACATGATTTTAGTTCCAAACCCACCAAAAAATTATACAAATCAGCATTGTAAAAGTGTCAGATTAATGCCTTACAGGCTTTGCTGGCAGAATTAATTTCTAAATTCTACATGTGGGGAAGCATTACTCTCATTTTTTTCCTTTTCCATTTTTTTTTAGAAAAATTTACAAGTGAAATATTACTACAAAACTTTTTTTTTTATAAGGAATTTTTGCAAAACATTTACATTTTTACCATCAACTATTTTTCTGTTTCAAAATCATTATGTAGATTTAATACCCTATGCTGCACATCAATTCTTGCGGGATGACAATTCAGTGACATGCATAAAAAAACACCACAAGGCATTAAAATGAAGACTTAAATACAAATATTGTTGCAATAAAACAGTTATAAAATTGAAAAATAGGACCTAAACATCATGCTTACTTAACTTTGACAAATTAACTTTTTCTCCTAGATTACACACTTTTATTACTGCTCTCGTGAAAGAATGTGATAAATAATGACTTAACACCAATTGCTAATGTAATCGGCAACACATACACAAACCTAACCAAAGAAAGTATATTGTAAGAAAAAAACTATTCTAACACTGGAGTTCTACCATGGTAAATACACTTTGCACTGATAATTACAATAAAGCAAAATTTTTAATGGTGGCAAAGGGAATGAACAGTGAAATGCCATTAAACAAGATACTACTGCACATCTGTGCCCTATTACTTACAACAGCTATTTCCCACTGAGTCAAATAAAGGACATTGAAATTTACGATCCTTTTAAGACAGAAAAGTGGATTCAGAATGGTATGCAGAACAGACTGGCAGAATGTTTCTAATTCCAGTGGATAAAATGTGCACCTGCTAACACAAGTTAATGTACTTGAGATGCTATGAAGCCAACCAGATTTAGATTTGGATACATCTATAATCGGGATTCATTGTAGATTAAAAATTACTTCAGTTTCCTATCTGCATACATAAGTATGCATGAAAAAATTACATATGAAATGGTTGTGCAGAATGCTTGCAACTTCAGTTTACAAAACTGTTAACTTCTAGGAAATATGATATTAACGTTAGGAAAGTTCTTCTTTGCATAATGTAATGTAGAGCACTGATTGTGAAGCATAATGATAAAATATATCTTTGACGTTTCATTTCCTTTATAATAAAATTAACAGTTAATGCTACCTAATGTTCATCTGCATTAAATGTAACACCTAATTGCTTCTGACGTTTTAAATCCAGATACATCAGTTAAGAGTACTTTAAATAAAATATACAAAATAATGTACAAAATCCAACTAAAATTTAAAGACTCTGTTACAAGTCTAAAAAAGCTTTAAGAAACTTGAAATTTATAACCACAGTGTAAAATTGTTTTTCTTTAATCTCAAAGCTTTTTATGTAAACTGAAAGTATAAAATACCCTCAGCTTAGTATTTTGCTACAAAGGGCTGGCCTAAAGTGTACACAGTGTAAACAATGGTATTTATTTTGCTTCAAAAATACAGAAAACACCACAAGATTGATAAATTGTTCAGATGAGAAGTATATGCTTTTTGGGGAATGCACAGGGTACCTGTTATGTCTCACAAACCAACAGTTACCACACGCATTCTTCCTTTCATAATTTGTAGGGGAAAGAAAAATGTCTTATTTTTCTTGCACTGTACTTCCTTCAGTTACATTAAAAATATTTTGGTGTATAAATCTCCTTAAAAACTGGTCATGAGAATTTATTAACAAGTGGCTACAGATGTAAAAGGTTATATTTATGCCTAGGGGAAGTAATTAAAAATCCTGAGTATGAAATTTTTGGCCATCTTTCCTCCTTGTACCTACTGGAATTTTCACAGATAATGCAATTTTTGTTGTTTTTTTTTCTCTTTTTTTTTTGGTTGGTTTTTTTTTTACATTTCCTCTATATTCACCATCACATCTGAAAATGTAACCAAATCTTTGAAACCAAAAGTCATGTCCCAAAAAGATAATATTTCTCTTTTCCCAGTTTGTTTCGTGGTTGGAGGGTCAATATAAGACTTGATAGGCAACAAATATTTATTACCAGCCTACATATTATCCTTGAAAAAAAAAAAAAAGAAACCGTAATATTTAAGGGGAAAGAGAAAATGCTTACTTATTTTCTTATTAAAATGTCATAATAATTTTTTTCCTTTGACTATTAAGTCAAAGCACAAAGAACTCAGCACATTAACCACAACATAATAAACTAGTATTTACAGAGAGGAGATACTGGACAACACTCAGTTGTCTGATTGACTTCCATGAATCCTAACAAAATTAAAACATTCAAACACCTAAGGTCAAGTTTTTAAGATTCAGGTTTATCTATGAGTTAGAAATGGGCCACCAATGCTTTAAAATACAGAATCATAGAACCACAGAATGGTCTGGGTTGGAATGGACCTTAAAGATCATCCAGTTCCAACCTCTTTGCCATGGGCAGGGAAATATAAAATGAAATGAATGATCAAAATTGGCATGATTTTTTTTTCATTCTACATAAAGATACCATCACTTTTGTAAATCTTACGCTAATATCTTTCTATGATTTTATCTTTCCTACTGTTTACACTAATTCTATGTAATTCAGCTCTCCACACGAAGGGAGGAATTAGAACTCACTGATTGTCATTTATACACACTACTATAATGTAGTAGTCAAAATTAATCTGAGGCCCACCTCAGAACCACTTTGCAGCCTGAATCACCCAGCTGCTATTTGAGTAATTCCAAACTTGAGAAAAGATGGCCAAAATTAACCGATGTGTTGTATGGACTGAGCAAAACCCCAAAATATATCCACTGCTGTTCATCCCGTATTCCGTTTTGCTGTGCCTTATGGGAAAAGGATGCTCTCATGAAAATATTACAAATTTATGTTAAAAACAAAGTGCCTTCATCAAATGGTATTAATCCTAGTCAAGATCCACCCAATTTTACATTGACACTACCTGATTTTATAAAGACATTAACATACAGTGCTAAAATACGGGGGTAAAGTTCACTTAAAATCGTTACAGAATATACAGACATATAACTAAAAAAGTACAGTATGGAAATATTATTCCTCTATCTGTTTATCCAGTCATCAATTTGCGCTGTTTGTATTTTTGAAATTTTTGTCTTGTTGCACCGGTGTACACTTCCCATGCTGACCCTCCAATCTGGAACACTTACAGAAGTCATGACTGAAAATAAGATTTCCTGCTCTGTAATCCACTTTACCAGCCCACTTCCATATCCTGAAAGGTATGTAAACTTAAGTGCAGCACTAGGCGTCCATATAAATGATCCTTTCAGAATTCTTCCATGTTTGTTGAAACATTGGGGGTTGCTGGGTTTGAATCTTGAGAAATGGCAGCAACAGTGACAATTCTTGGAGAGCCAAGAACCTCAGTAACTGAAGAATCCAGTTCTCCTGAGGTAACAATAGCAAGGGCTGTTCCACCACCCTTCTTGTTCTGATGAGTTTTGACATGTTTTGAGAGATGGTCACTTCGCATAAACCTTTTAGAACATTCTGGGCACTCAAATCTCTTTTCACCTTTTTAAAAAGAAGAAGAAAACCAAAATGTCACTAAAAGAGAGCAATGAGCCCTGCTTGATCATCTGAATCTCACCCTATTCTATTCAGCATTCAAAGTGTCTATAAAAGGACATATTTTCTTTTCCATCTGATTTATTTAATGGTATGTTCTGTTCAGCCACAGGCTTTTGGGCACATACTCCTTGCTACTAAAATGTTCTCAACAACTATTTGCTATGCTGTGATTACCTGATTAGAAGTCTGAACTTCAGGACATCAGAGAATTTTCATAAACTTACATAAACCTATGAGAGCAAGGGAGGTAAAAGCACTCAGAGAACAACTTAGTAGCATTTTTTAAGAATACTTTTGTTATTTGGATTACAGTGATGGGAAGCAAACTCAGAAACATGAATTCCAATGTTCCATGAAGATGTATGAGATCCACATAAAGAGAGACAAATTCAATTTACCAAAAGGTTCTGTCATTGTTCAAATGTAATTAGTGCTTAGACATCAGGTGCTATAAGTTGGGGGAGGAGGGACAGGGAGGGGGAGACACTCTCCTGGGGCTAAAAATATGAAGGCTGGTAAAATTTTCAGCTTTTAAAAGGTTGACTTTTCTATTCTGAATTGCTAAGAGAACTTGCTTTATCAGTTCCCACTTGACACTCTAGGAAATTTCCCAAGAAGACTAAACTTAGTGTATGGACTAGGTTTATAGATTTCTTAAGGACTGAGCTAATCCAAGTGAGGAAACAATAATCTTAGTCCATGGTCAATCCTACATGCCTTACCTAATTTGGTTACATTTAGATCAGGCACTAGCTAATGTACATCAGCTATCTATGATGAAATGGTCACCTTTTTCTAGCTTACATACAAAAGTTGGAACAGATCCATTTTTATTTATATGATTTCACAGTCAGCCTAAATTAATGAAAACTGGAATCTACCACTTCCTTGTTTTAAAGTTATTTTATTTACATTTAAGGGTAATTTTCAGCTAATTTAGGGAGACCCTTGATACCATCGTTTAACTATAGCCACTAAGATTTAACTTGCTGTGCTATGGCTACAGAGAGGGATGACCAACCTGTGTGGGTTCTTCTATGCCTTTGTAACTCATCACTCCTTGTGAATCGCTTGCCACAAAAAATCCAGTTGCAGACAAATGGCCTTTCACCAGTGTGCCAGCGCAGATGTGCCCGAAGATGAGATGTCTTGCCATAAACTTTTCCACATCCTTCAATATGGCAGATATGCTGTTTCTTTTTCCCTGGCTCATTGCTGCCTCTAAAAAGATCATATTTAAATAGCTAAGTAGTTATATTCTCAAACATTATCAGCTATTAGGAGAAACATTTCATGGTAATAGAGGCAATTTTAATCCCCGTCTAAAAAAGCCCACACAAATGTACTTTCTAATAGAAAGCATTAAAAATCTATGCAATATAGGACAACCTCACTCCCAAATGAGGCAAGCTGTGATAAGATGCTTAAATATATACTGATAAAAGTTACATTTACCTTCCTTCTCCCTCTCTGCAATTAGGACATGAGCAGGCAACTCTTCTCAGTCTCTTGCCAGGCTGAGTTTCCTGGTCAGAAGCTTGTTGAGCTTGTTGAAGCTGCACTTGTGTTATCTGATCGGGACTAACAGCACCAATTGCTGCATTAGCAATGCCACCTACTGCTACGGTTACAGGAGCGATTGTGGCTTGCTGTACTTTTACTCCATCCTGTCCTTGCTGTTGACCTGCAAAACAAAAATTGTTTGTACCTCTTATTAATCATTTCAGTAAGTGAAATGCACAAATGAACTTTATCCATTTACACTAGCTGGACACAAATCCACCTAATGTTAAGGGAAGCCATGAACAAAATGTGAAATCCAGCCATTTTCCTGAAGCACTGCCTACCTGCTAAATTAATGTAATTTGTTACTAAAATAGCAAAAGACTGCAAATTACTGACTGATACTAAGAAAAATTAACTAGTTTAAAAAATATATTCTTTTTCTTAGAAGCTAAGATACGCAAAATCTTACACAGAAATATTGTTCATAATATCTCTTATCTCATTAATATCTCTTTAATAACCTTGCATTCAGAAAACTACAATTAGCTGATTAAGAAGCTGCTTTATGGCACTTACAGAATTGTCACTTTTCTTACAATCTGTCTTGAATCAACATCGAGCCAAAAAAGAACTTTTGAATGAAAAAGAAACTTAGGACTAGACTTGAACAAGCTAACTAACATATCAAAGCTTTCTTGAGACTGTTGTTTTGCAGGATACTATACTCAGGATGGGCTAATCGTAGTTATTGAATAAATAGGTGGACAAGAAGCAAAAGCAGCCCTGGGGAAAGAGATCTGGTGTTTGGGTTGATAGCAAGCTGTAGATGAGCCAACAGAGTGCCCTGGCAGCTGAAAGGGCCAGCTGTACCCCAGGATGCATCCAGCAGAGTGCAGTGAGCCAGGCGAGGGGGGAAGTGACTGTCTCGCTCTGCTCTGCACTGGGACAGCCCCACCTCCAGCACTCTGTGCTGGCTTGGGGGTCTCAATGCCAGAAGCACAAAAGACTGCTAGAGTGTGTCCAGAGGAGGGGACCAGGATGACAAAAGGTTTCGATGGCAAGACTTACAGGGAGTGGCTGAGGTCACTTGGTTTGTTCAGCCGGGAGAAGGGTGAGGGGCGACCTCCACACAGTCTGCACCTTCCTCAAGGGAGACAGTGGAGAGAGAGGTGCTGATCTCCTCTCTCCTCTTTCTGGTGACTAGTGATAGGACATGAGGGAATGCCATGAATCTGCACCAGGGGAAGTTCAGGTGGCACATTAAGTAAAGACTCTGCACTGAGAGGGTGGTCAATCACCAGAATAGCCTTGCCAGGGAAAGGATCAAACGAAATTCCAAGACTGACTTGATGAATGAAGAATTCCACTTCATTGCATATGTCCATATCTCATTGGCTTTCTTGATCTAAGGAAATCTGGATTACTGGCTTGATATTAAAGCTAAAGAAACTATTCCAATATAGGTAAGAAATGTAGTTTCTTGAACAACAAAGTAATATTATGCTTGTTTTAAAAGTTAGTAATATACAGACTTAGAAAATACACATAATAAACTAAATCTGACAGACAGGAATTCCAGCCACAATATAACAACACTGAATGCCAGCCCTCCTAGTAACAAGAATGAGACAAAATATAATTAGATGCTGCCATTTTCGAAAATTCACTGCCTTCATACAACTGTGAAATTAAAGGAAATACTATCTCCTTATTTAGAGAGCGTTAACAGACAAACAAAATGCTTCAGAGCAGAATACAATATTTTAAGACATGAAAGTCCTCAGTATTGAAGCATTCATTTAAAACATAGAAATTCCTTGGGGATAACATGATTCTGAGATATCTGGGTTTTAATGACATCTGTAGCATCTACATCAGACACCACCAACAGAGATAAGAATGCTCTCTCTGAAGCCTGAAGTGCCCAGGTACTGAGTGAATTGACACACAACCCAGCATGGGACAATGACTACTTGGTTCACTGAGGGGCAATCCCTTGATTGCTGAGGGGCCATAGATGCTTGGACAGACTGTCTTGTGTAACACCATGCTACCAGCCAGAGACAAAACCTAACACATACCACCTAACACCACCACATACATGCAGCTAGGTTAGGACTGAAGAACCCGATACACAGAGAACCTCCCAAAGGGACTTGATTTGTCATCTAAAGGCCACTGCTGGCTACAGAAAATACAATAAATCTGGTTTCTCAAAAGGTCAGTACCAGGTTATTTTCACCTGAAGCACTGACCAAATTTTCCCAGTTATCTCCCTTAGTTTATGACTGGAAGTTGTAACTGATCTGCCTAGATATGAATAAACATGATTTCCTTGTCTCAAGGAGGTTACGAATACTGACAGACACTGAGTGTTTTCAGTTCTCTGAAAAGAACAAGGACAAGCCCATAAGAGATAGTGTTTGAAACCCACTTGCTGTTGGACAGACAGTAAAAAAACAAACAAACAAAAAATCTAAAAGGATTCTGGAATCAGCAGCAAAGGAAAAATAATTACAGGCTTAACCTTCAGTGCAGAGTCCCCATATGTTTAGGATAGAACCAAGTCTTTCTTTTCAGAATAGCAATGTATTGGAAATATATTTATTTCCCATAGTTAAATGGGGAAGAAAAGCACTCATGATAATCCTTGAGAGAGAATATGATAGGGTAAGAAGAACATCATGATATAAATGTAAATAGTAATATCAAGTACTTTGGTCTATTAGTAGCTGAAGAGCTACTAGAGCTTCCAAAGAAAGTGCTAGTCCTGGGGCAACTCCTTGTCAGGCTGTTAAGCTGTTGGAACACAAACTGAGTGCTATAAACAGCCACAGTCAAAAAAAGGCTAATCATTCTTTTTATATCTAATGCTTATCCTAATATGATAATATTAACATGATAATGTGAATGCTTGTGATAAAACCCAGTTGCACATTCTGGTGAGGCAAACGTAAATGAAAAGGAAGAACTTGCTCAACGTGCAGTTAAATATATAACAAATATTGTGGCCTACTGCAGCCTCCTATTTTCATTATCACTCACATTTTTTTAGTATATTGTTAAGAATTATATTTTTTTATTAGTCTGTTAGAAGCATGACTCCATTTACGTTACAAAGTCCTATTGGAGCAAAGAAGTCCTGAGACCTAATCAGTCTGTGGTCAGAACTCAGCTGAAGAGAATAATTTTCTCTCTGATTTTCTTGAATTGATATTAAAATTTTGATGCAACCTTTCCCTGGGCTGCTGTTCTGAGGTGATTTTATGATGTGGTATCCTGATATCCTCATTGTATTTTTGCTCAGAAATGGGCCCTGTGGCTCTAAACTAGGCCCAGAGGGACAGGGAGAGCAAAGTGGGGGGAGAAGATGTGTGCCATTTATCTGCAGAAACTGCATTTTTACCCCCAATTCATCTTCTCATAGACTGTGCTGCCTAGCATGGACAGCAAGAGAAAGATAAGGCTCTCAGAGTGCTCTATGAGTTGGCAGCCCTGTAGCTGGGAAAACAGTCTTTACTTTTAAACTAGCTTCTAGTTCATTAGCTAAGAAAACAAAAGGTTTTTCTCTAGGCTGTGGCTTCTTCAGAGGAACTGCTCAACAGTGGTGTGGAGAGGCCCACACCCCACTCACCTTGGATGCTGCCTTGCCAGCTCATAACCAAAAAAAGCCATACCTACAAAAAAAACTTTAGACTCTGAATCTCTGAATCTACCATCTCTTCAGAGCAAGAGGTTTTATTGTTTAATACGATTCATTTTTTAAAGTTTGTGAGTATTTTGCTCACTAAATAACAGGTTTTTTCCACTTCTCTCAAAGAAAATTTACCCCTCAAACTGGGCTGGGGGAGGGACTGCTTAAATCTACTTTCTAAAGAGACCTCGTAAAAGTTTCCCCCCTAAATTTACCCTAAACCAAGACAGTTGCCAAACCAAGGCTTTTCAAGCAAGATTTGAATTGAGACACTTGAACCTTGAACCTCCTGAGGAGGATGACTTCTTTTCTCATCCCATGCTTACTGGTTAATATTCATGATATAATTCTAGGATATAACCAATACACCTTTATATAGAAGCCTCTAATTTCTGAAAATTCAGTATATTTTGCTGACTCCATATGAACCAACTTTCACTGTCCAAGTAATGCGATGACCAACTACACAAGGGTCTTCTGACACTTCAGAATATCATGTACCACTGCTGACACACACTTTACCTTTCTGAGTTTTCCTTCTCCCATGTGAGGACAGGGAATATCTTGGAATACACACTATTGAGCTACAACCTAACTCTATTTATCAAACAGAACACAGTGACACATTTAAGTAGAAATTCTTCAAAATAACTGTAAAAATGACAATAAAAATACAAAGGGGAACATTACAAGTAAGGTTGCTCAGGCAGAGAATTACATTCCCCCATGGTTTCAGTTAAATAATAATTAGATGACTACTCTTTAGATAGCATTAACTAGTTATAACATTTTCTAATATGCATGTTGATTTTTCTTCTTTAATCTCATGGAGCCACTATTTTAAACTCCCTTCCCTTGAATTCCACTTAACTAAATTCAGAAGAGAAGGTTCTGAAGCTCTCAAAATATCATACAAATTGCCTTATATGAAGAACCACAACATTCAATAAGGAAATCTAGTTTTTTGAGGTAAAACAGTAACTAAAGAAAGCACACATACATGAAAAATATTCTTTGTCAGAAATTTACACAGCTATAAGAAAGCAAGGGGAAATTCAATAATGTAATTACTGGACTTAATTTTTGGTTTTGTCTCCTGACAGAGCATCCCAACAAGCTAGCACACTAATAATACACAGGGTAGAAATGTATCTATTCTCATTTTAAAGCTCTTACACATAAAAGTCTTTGTACTTTGAGAATAATGCAAGTGTATTTTAGTCCAGTTGAAATATCTTTTCTTCTGAAGAAAAATCAGAAAATTTTTGCAAAACAACTGACAGAACATGCCCAGAAATCTCAAAGTGAGTCTGCTCCTGTATAGGATTTTTTTTTAAACTATATACTAGAATTCTAGTTTTTTAAACTATATACTAGATCACAGGGGCTTTAACTTTTATATCACTTGCAGTTTAATTAAAGAGGAAGAAAATAAAGGGAATATAAAGAGAAAATAAGAGAATTTAATTATTTCTTAAATCACCTCTACCAAAGAAAAGACACTGAGAAAATATTGACATGAGTTTGTCAGCAGCCTACTAAATTAAATGAGGGCAACTTCTAAAAGTTTAAAACAGAAACGATTTTTCAGTTGAGAGGATCTAGGTCTAAATTGGCTTCTTATTTGAAAAAAAAAAACCAAAACAAACCCAACAAACAAACCTTCTTATTCTAAAAACGGGTGGTTGAGATAATGTTATCCATACAGGAACAGAATGATCTCTTGACACTTTCTAGTTGGAGAAAAAAAGGCTTATTAAAAATATTCTTTTCAGTGTCTTATTAGAGGCATTAAATTCTACTTAAAGCCTGTTAGAAATGCTGCTACAATCAAGAGATCACTTGAAATTGCTTCTTCCTGATATACTCCAAACCACAAGATCTGGTATCACTACACTTCACCATTCATAATCAAATCCTTTAGTAACAACAGCTCTCATGTTCCAGCAGAAGTCTAAAGAGGTCTAAACAAATCCCTGTGTGAGGGAACAAAGTCACACTTCAGTTCATCTATGTTATTCTGTATGAGCTGTGAAAGCAGTCACCATACACTGACACCTGCTTTTGGAATAGAGAAAGTTTTCTTGAGTTCCCGTGATTTCTTTAAGAATGATTTCTGAAATTGTGAAATATCTTGATTAAAAAAAAAAATCATTGCTGAACTTGCATGTCTGAGCTTTATTTGACATCCTGTCAGGATATGAAGTTAAGTTACAACTAAATGTTACAAAATACCATTGATACTCAATTGCATCTCATTTCCTGTCAGGCCTAAATTCTCCCTTGCTATTGGATAGTAACCATTTGTTTAACCAAAGGATAAAATGTATACAGCAAGGAAACTTGATATACTTATTTTGCAAACCAAGCACAACAGAAGTTTCATTTCCTGCAATATTACAAATATGATTATGAATGAATAGAAATTTTTTTAAGCTTCTCAAATAAAAGAACTTGCATGATCTTAGTCACTAATCTTTTCCATTTAAGCCATTAAATAAATTCATTACTTATTAACACGAGATACAGGATTATCAAGATGAATGATTGCACATCCTTTTTTCTTCAGTATCATTTGCTCAGCTTTCCAAATTTGCAGTAAAATTGCATCTTATTGGTTAAGATTCACATATACTTTCCCATACATGAGTTTGTAACACATTCATGCAAGAAAATTTAACAACTTGAAGTAATTACTATGAAACCAAATAAAACACACACACACACACACACACACACATCAATCACAATTTTAGTTTGGTTTTGCAAATCAATATTTGCAAAACCATAACAGCACTTGAATGATTTAAGAAAGCTAATTCATGGCACCTAATTTTTCTACAGAGGGATTGTCAGATTATTAGGCTTGGCCATTCATTATAAGTCAAACCAAGCTCCCTTTTACCATACACCACACCTGCTTTCCTACACTTGTTCACTTGAAGTAGCAGGCACAAAAGACAACTCTCTGAGGCAAATAGGGCAGAAGCAAAAGAAAAGAACTTTATTGATCTACATAAATTATTAGAGTAAAGCATTAGAAAATAGGATCTTGGAAAGAAGAGAGATTTTAGACTAAGCAAAGGTTGCTTCTAAGTTCTGGTACATAGTTCCTCAAGAAAAAAAGTAGTTATTTCCGTCGCTGTTGTGCAACCAACATTTATCAGCCAAAAGATGAGAGCACCAATGACAGTTATCTCAGTAGGGTGCACCTCACTGCAACATCTGAGAAACACTTTGCAAAATGTACCTAGAACCACATTAGTGGCTAATGCTGCAAAAATGAAAATTTGTTCATCTGCATATTCTAAAAAGCAAAGGAGAAGATTGCAGTTCGAATCTATAATTCAATGTATATTAATACAAGACAACCTGCAGAGTTCCAAACCTCTACAGGCATCAGAGCTGATGCAGCAACTTGCCCATTAACAACTCACTGATACAAAGCAACGGGAAAAAAGAAGTTTCTCATCTTTCCTTGCCCTGCATACACCAGGTACTGTAAGCTTGAAAACATCCTTTGATATTCTTTTTCCAGAAAGACATAATTTATACTAAGATAATACCTATACATGTCATATATTTATTTATAATACAATATGCTTATAATAACAAGTCTATATAATATCATGTTCTGATTAAGATATAGCTAAGATTTAAATATTGTTTAAAAGTATGTGTCAATATAGTTAAATATAGTCCTCAATTTTTTAAAAAAAACCACCATGAAAGAGGTTTCATGCTGAAAAAAGAAGCATAAATCATATTTAAAAATTAGATATATGTAAAGACAACACTGAATTTAAATATTTACACAGAAGATTATGCAACTCTGCTCTCTCTTCTAAGCAGTGGTTAATAAAGATTTATGAAGAAACAATATGTGACAAAAGAACTCCTCATAACAGAAACTGCAAGCAGTGCTACAAGGAACCCCCACATTCTTTAGAGAAGATCACTTTGGAGTGAGGAGATGAATTGGATTCACCCAACTACTACAAGGGTCATCACAAATCACAGCATTGTGTCCAGATGCTACCATAAGCAGAAAGTTTCCAGTGCAAACTGCAGATTCAAATAGACATCTGTCTTTTCTACCTCCTACAGGGGCACTGCAGGAAGTTTCTATGTTTTGTCCATGGCTAACTTTGAATTGATATACTCCTCTTCAAAAGCTTTTTAAGTCTCAGTGTGTTAAAAAAATACTGAACAGCATAATACCTATGCTTAACTTCTTGCTTCAAGAGTGAAATTTAAGGCAATAAAGTTTAAGGGGTTTAGGCATTTTGAAAAATACGAAGTTTTTTTCCCTTAGTGCAAGAATGATATTGGTAACATAAAATCAAACCAATGCCCCAGAGGTCTCACCAAGTTACTTCAATGATTTCCAAAAATGTAAGGCTTTACCCAAGTGCTTTAGTACAATCTGAGGGCACTTCAGTACTTTGAGACAGAAAAGAAATTTTTCCAGCTGGCAGGACCTTTCATTAAACTGAAAGCAAGTTTATTTTTTATTACTTTATTAAACATAGGAAAGAGCTACCACAAATACAACACGGAAAGATCCATACAAAACCAATATAAAAATCAAACACAGAGCTACAACTTCACAAAATTTAGTCTTGAACAACCAGCTGGTGGTTTCATCAGATAAAGCAAGGCAATGTCTCTGGTTGTTTTGGATACTGTGACTTCAAATGAAAAGAAAATATGGTCAATTTATTAAGTATACAGAAGAAGGAGATGGAATCAGAAAAGTAACATTTTATGCTAATGAAAAGAGATCCTTCCAAAAAAAAAAAAATCTTGATTTTCATCATCATTGAATAAAAAGTCAAAAAGAAAAGTATATTTAAGGTGAGTGTCCAAGAACACTCCTCTGCAGATGAACACAAGTAGCTTCCTGCATGCTGATCTTAGAGCAACAACTGAAAACTGAAGCACCAACTGTGTTGCAAAGTATCAGACACATTGCACGGAAACTAACAGCAGATGTAAGAAACTGAGATCTTTAGATTTAATTTTATGGAACATCTCCCTCTCCTCCATCCCCCTTGAGAATAATTCTCAGATTATTCTATAGCTTATTGCCACAACAGAACGTGGCCCAGTTCTTTCCTTCAACTCTTCCCCCTAACTCTTTAACAGGGGTAGGACTAGAAAGAAACCTGATGACTGCCAGTCTCCACACCGACTAGAGAAGCTCAATACCTGACAAACTGAAACAAAACAAAAATCCCAAACCAAAACAAAAGTAAAAATGCTTATTTTACACACTTCTGCCATATGGCAACAAAAACATATGCTCAGAAAGTGTCATCTTCCACACCTCCATTCAATTTATAAGTATTGCCATGAAGTAGTAATAACTGAACTTTGAAAGGGCAGAGGTAGGCTAAAATGAAAAAATATAAGCTAAGGTTCCAGTACTCTATTTGGATTTTAGGATATAGGGCAGGGAGCATTTCTGGGTGGCTATTATGGGATTTTGACTATGATTTAGCTGGCTTACATATTTTACACTTGACTAGAAGATTCATGAATTTCCTTGAAGTAAATATTTTGGCTATATGAAATGTTATGTTGATCAAGAAAAAACTAAATTTAAAAAAAAGGCAAGGTGATTAAAAGGAATTTAAGGATATTATCAGGAAGAAAACAAGATTCATAAAACATTTTTAAAGATCTTACAGAGCAAGACTAAACGTGAGCCACAAGCTTTGGTTTCATTACCAGCCTATGGATGAATGGGCTGATCAATATTAAAACTAACTTGTTTCTTAAAGATGTAAAAACTGATTTGTTATAGCCTTCAGCAAGCAAGGACAAAACTACATACTACAGAATCACAAAAGAAGGGCCACATAAATCTGTATCATCCAAACCCATAAAAGTTCTGACATTTTCCGTAACACTGTTAACCCTACAAAACTGTTTACCTAGTCTTGTTTTTTGGATCAGAACAAAATGAAAAGCTTCATGCTTTTGTCTGTTACTTCCTGACGACCAAAGAAACAAGAAAATCAAGGACGATATTTCTTAAACTTCAGTATTTTTCTCAAGGGAAAAGAGGTCACACCATCACTTTTTCACTATAATTTCATTATAATTTCATCACACATCACTATAATTAAGGAAACTCAGGTTTGTACTTAACATTTATCCCAAGAGTTTTTTTGGTAGGCACATATTAACTGATAATTCTCTTTTCACAACAAAATAATACTAGTCTGCCAATCTGTGAAGATCAAATATGCGTGTTGGAGTGATACAGTTTTCCCAATGACCAGCTGATCGAGGTGTATGACTGTTGCCAACTCTCAGCAGCATTAAACATCAGTAGAGACTCCACTGTTAGGAATGGATCATACAGAAATCAATATAACTGTATAACTGTGTCCCAAACTTAACTAAGCATGTGCTCTGACGCTACAATTCTCAAGACACTACAGATGTCCAGAACTACTGTTTTGGTGAAAGCATCATAATCAGAGTAAAATAATAATTTTAAAAATTATACTTCAGTATGCAGTCCTGACTACTTACAAAGCTACCATGCTATAGCACATATATCAAGCTATTTTTATTAACTAAATTATCTGTTAAAAATCATTGACCACTAAAAAAAAAAGAGTTGTTTTTTCAATAATCATAGAACATCCTGAATTGGAAAGGACCCATATGCATCATCAAATTCAACTCCTGGCTCTCCACAGGGCAACCCCCAATAATAAAGTTGTTTCACTGGAAATTAACATTCCTCTTAGAGCACAACACCCCATTCCATATATAGTTAGCTTTTTCAATAATCACCACTGCTATTAAAATGTTTTTTTAATATATTAAAACAGTAAGCACCAAAATCATACAAGACTTAGAACTCCAAAATTTAAGTTACAGTGAAGAAGCTGTTGAAATGAAATTTTTAATATGTTTCTTGTGTTTCCCTTGCACCAGGTGGTAATGGAAGAACAAGAAGGTTGGCTTAGTGCGAATCTATGCATGCTTTAAAAAAGAAAAAAATACTAACAAGCTGTTGAAGATGTGCCATATCAGTCAATCCATTTGTTTGGCATTTTATGAACAAGAAAGCTCAGCCAATTAATTTCCTATTCTATATGCTTTGATTTCTGACAATAGGGATTGAGAGAGGGGATGGCAAAACCCAATATTCTCAAGAGAGTGCATCTGTATTGATGACACACAATCTAATATGGAAATACAGCTTTAGTAACATGCTTCTTCAAAGACTTTAAGGCTTACATTTTGTTCTTGAAGTTTATTGCATAAAACCAGCTTGTTATAAACCTATTTTACCTGGCAATTATGAGTAAAGTTGGTACTTGAAATGCTTCCCCTTCCCATTTTATTTTAGAAGTAATGATGAAGTCATGCCTTGCTACTCACAGGTCAGGCAAAAAGACTCATTTTACTGAGGCATATTCACCAGGTTATTCTCCATTGGCAATTTATCTGAACAGAAAGATTGCACATTCCTTAGGCATCAAGTTCAGAACCATGACACTTTTATTTTTATGCTACCATCGCCATGGTAAATGTTTGTTTTCAACTGCAGTTTGTTGTCAAACTCTTTCTACCACTGTATTGAATTTCACTTTAAGAAAATCCCATAACCAAAGCAATTTTGACATTAGGAGGGTAATGCTTCTCCTCTAATTACTTTGAAATATTTGAAAAGGATGCCAGTACTATAATATTTAGAACATTTTGGTTCTGCAACAATTTTCAGCTCAAGGCACCCTGAGAACAGTTGTGACCTTTCATGGCTTTGGAAAAAGTATGCTACATTTCTATACTCCTCCCATCTACAGTCTCAGAATGCCAAGTTATGTACTATGAAGTGAAAAACCAAGACAGACTCCTTTTATTGCTTGTTTGTTCATATTTTTTTTAATACAGCTCAGTACTTTGTACTTCTCTTTGTACTACAGATTCCACAGCTTGGAGCTTGTTTCTTTCAAGATGTTTGCTGCATCTTGCTTGTCAATGAACATCCAGGAAAATACTGCATGTTATTTAAAAAAAAAACAAACAAACTTGCAACCTCTATCCTTCAGGTCCTCTGACATCCACCTTTGGTGTTTATATTTGCCAGTTTTCTTGTGTGTAATATGGCTATGTATGTAATGAAGTCTTTCTACTTTCTTACCACCTACAGGAATCCCTTCTTGCTTAGCTACACCACTTACTGAGTTCTGCTTCTAGATATATTTACTATTACCTTAACACAAGAGGAGCCCCACAGGATATGTTGTCATATAAATGCATTTTCTTTCATTCAACAGTGTAAGTATAATATTCTAGGTCTTTAGACTAAACACCTTCTCTCCCTCAAAATCTAGCATATGTAGTAGAGAATAACAGAAGACTGTGAATAGTATAAAGATGAATCAGGTATTTTCAGTTTTAATAATAAAGGAACTTACGAACTTTAAATAAAAACATGTCTTATGCAACAATTGAAACACAATATATTGCAGACAAATACTGAATGCATAAAAAATTAGGCAGACTCAGAAGAGACAAATTCAGAGAAAATAAATCCATCAAGAACCATTAAAATAGTTTTAAAAATAAATTTGGCTCAGGAATATGCAGATGACTGAATGAGGGAAGAGAATCTGAGCACTGCTCCTGTATGCATCACCTGCAGTCAACATGAGACAGGGTCAGAAGCACTTTTGATTCTTATATTAAAAGAATCACAGAATGTTTTGGGTCATAAGGCACCTTGAAAGATCATGTAGTTCTGATCCCCCTGCCACGGGAAGCAACATCTTCAGCTAGATCATGTTCCTCAAAGACATACCCAAACTCACCTTGAACACTTCCAGGGATGGAGCATCTACAGCCTCTCTGGAAAACCTGTTCATGTCTCACCACCCTCAGAGTAAAGCATTTCTTCCTCATGTCCAGTCTAAACCTACCCTTTTTCAACTGCCCCATGTGCTGTTAACTGCAGGCAGGTCTTGGTAAAAAGCCTGTCTTTCTGACAAGATTCCCTTGTATATCTAGAAGGCTCCTAGAGCCTTTTCTTCCCCAGTTTGAACAACCCTAACTCTCTCAGCCCATCTTCATACAAGATGTGTTTCAGGCTTCTGATCATTTTCACAGCCATCTTCTGGACCAGCTCTAACAGATTCATGTCTGTCTTCTAGTGGAGACCCTAGCACAGGATACACTGCTATGGATGGGGTCTCACAACAGTAGCAAAGAGGGGGAGAATCACATCCCTTGCACTACTGGCTTTTTGTTTTTATGTACCCCAGGATACAGTAGTCTTTCTGGGTGACAATTGTACATTGCCAGCACATCTCATTTTTCATCTTCTAATATCCTAGGTATTTCTCCACAGAGCTGCTCTCAATCCATAACTCCATCACTCAATCTATACCGAGATTAGGGTTCGCCCTACCACAAGTGCAGAATCTTTCATTTGGCCTTGCTGAAGTACAATGAGGTTCACATTGGCCCACTTCTCAAGCCTGCCAAGACTCCTCTGGATGGCATCCTTTCCCTCAAGCACATCAACTGCACCACTCATTTCGGTGCCATCTGCAAATTTGCCAAGGCTGCACAGAATCCCACAACATCATTAGTAAAGATACTGACAGTACTGGTCCCAGTACAGACCTCTGAGGGACATCATTGATTACTGATCTACATTTGGAGATTGAATCATTGATGGCAACTCTGAATGTGCCCATCCAACCACTTCCCTATCATCCATAAAATCTGTATCTCTCCAAGGCTACTGGGAGGGACTATGTCAAAAACCCTTACAATAAGTCATAGCAGATGAAGTAGATGATTATCCGCACCCATTCCTTTACCTACCAATACAGTCACTCCATCACACAAGGCCACTGGATTAGTCAGGCAATATTTTCCCTCTGTGAAGCCATGTTTGGTGTACACTTGGGACAATGTGTTGGCTGTATCTACCTACCTCTGTACTCATATGCCTGGACATAGCTGGCAGGAGGTGTGGTGTGTTCCATGATTGCACCAGACACAGACATGAAGCTGACTGGTTGATAGTTCTCAGGGGCCTACTTATTACCTTTTCAAAAATTGGTGTGATGTTTCCCATTTTCCAGTCACTGAGTGACATACAGTTAATCTAATTCATTTTTCTCTTGTTTAAAGAATTGGGTAGAATGCTTCAAAGTCCTCACCAAACTTTGACCCAGAATGACAGTCATGTCTAAACAATATACTGAATCTTTGAACTGCAAGTCCTAAATCTAGTGATTGTCACACAGGAAGAGTTAATGAAGAGGGGAAGGTAAGAGAAAGCCTTGAACACAGGCTCAAGCTGAATGCAGGCAAGTGGGAAAATGCACAAGAAATCACAAGACCTCAACATACTGACAAATTGTATAACTACTAGTCACAGGGATGTGAAAGCATCTGGCCAAAGAGAGAAATGCCTTAGCTAGCACCTTACTAGAGATGAAACAGCAAGGCAAGGCTCATTATATTTTTAAGTAGCCTGATAAGAACACTTGGCATTGGATTTCCTAGTCATTAAGAACTATTTTGGAGCCCATCGTACACCCCTACAAAAGACTTAAAACTCTCTAGCTTTACTATTGCCAGGCAACAGACTGTTCCACTGAAAAGAAGTCATTGCCCCAGGTTACTGTGGGTGGATGAACTCCAAATTCCCCATAATTCAGGCCATGTCACCACCTATCTTCAAGAAAAAGGCTTGAACTTGTGGTGCAAGGTAATGGAATCTGATGACTTTTGCTTAAAACAAGTAAAAAATCTTGGAATAAGTATACATAAAATACAAATAATATTTTTCAGGGTTTTCAAATAAAATAATCTAATTCACTTTTGTATGGAGCAAACACCTCCATCATCATGCAACAAAATTACTCTAAGATGTATAATTAAGGTAGATATGAGTTTGTTCTATTACTTTTTTTTCTGGCAAGAACAAGGGAATTTTTCTGAGGGACCAGACAAACAAAAAAAAAAATCAGAAAACTCCACAAAAAGAAGAAAAAAAAAGAAAAAAAGAGAAAAACAACAAGCAACCAACCAGACAAAATAACTTAGCCTTCCAAAAGGAAACAATTTTACAAGCTGTATCTTTTTGTTGCCATCAACTAGTACTAAAATCAGTTTCTTTCACATGGCCCCTTACATTGTCAATATCTAGAGACATTTTAAGACCTGAAAATGAGCTTTAAAAAGGCAGAAGACACTTTATTTTAAAAAGAGGCTGGGGACAGGAATCCTTTGAACTTGCATCTGCAACTCTCACAGCAGGAGCCTTGAAAAAAGTCAAGGGTACGCTGTAGTATCTTCTTTTCCCCAAGACCACAGGGGCTAAATTCAGGAAGTTGCCACCTACAACATTCCACACTATCCCTTTCCACAGGGATCCATGTGCAAAACAACTGACAGAGCAGAGAAGAAATACTTAGTGCAGAACCAGCTTGGTAAAAGGCTATGACAGACACTGATCTCATAGCAAGGCAAGTATTAGTAGATCCCTGAATGTTCAAACAACCACAGTGGTTTTTATGTAGCCTGTTGTTTGTCTACATCTTAATTAAACAACTATTTAAAGACCTGGTTTTAATGCTCAGAAACTTAACTGGATGAGAAGATTAAAATTTTCTTCTGTACATTTAATTATGCCTTTCACTGACACTTCGTACACCTTAATAAAATTTTATGGAATCACAGATTGGTGTAGACGTTAAGGGATCTCTAAAGAGCATCTGGTCCCATCACCCTGCTCAGGCAGGGCCACCTAAAGAAACTTGTCCAGGACCATGTCCAGATAGTTTCTAAATATCTCCAAAGATGGAGAGTCTGCAACTTCTCTGGGCAATCTGTGTGGGTACTCAGTCGTTCTCAAAGTGAAAAAAAAAATAATCATTTTCATCATTGACATTGAAGCTTTCCCTCAGGTCAGTAAGTGAAAGAATGTGAGACCTTCTCTGCTTTGCCTTGCTTTTTGACCACATGCAACATATAACCCTACATATACTATTTACCAGGATCAGTTTTTGAACTTTTCACTGAACAACACAAAGAAAACCCCCAAACACACTTATCCATCTTGCTAGGTTTACAATAGACTTTCAGTAACAAAGGTAATGAAAGGCAGACAAAAATATAGTGTTTACCGGAAGATTTTAAAGTTTTTCTTCCCAATATGAAATTTTTCTTTTTTGGAATTTAGAATCTATTTGACAAAACAACAAGAAAACCACAACAAAAACCAGAACTGCCCCCATTTTTCAAAATGTTCTATAAATTAACAATTTTTTAATAATTTTAAACTATGTATTTTTCTGCTTTACTATTTCATTTACTACTGAAAAACTAAAGAAAAAAATTGCTTAAGTATCTCACTGTGGAAATAACCAGGATAACCACTGATCATGGCACAGAAATATGACACAAATACAAAAACAGTTATTTATCGTGATTTTTTATTGTGTTTTTTGAAGTGTGTTTCCTAGAAACTCAGCTGGCTTGATTGAAGGAGTTTGATGGAAGGACAAAGTAACTTCTTCTCCCTAACAAAGTTAAAGCACCTGAATCAATGCATGGGATGAGTTCTTCACTCAGCCTTCTCCTTAAAATTTTCTGGACATCCTCCATACTTGGAAACAGCTTGTTTCTAATACCTACGTCTACTACTCATTTGTAGCAAATGATCTGCTTTTGGACACGAGTTCAGCTTATTTTCAAGACACTTCACACTGGCAAGCTCAGGTACTGCAGAAAAGAAATACAGTCTGCAGATACTGAGGTAGGTGAGCTGTTTGTTTTTCAAAAGGTTTCCTGTAATGATGCCTGGGAATAACAAAAAAAACCATTTCAAATAAAACCCAGCAAACCTGAAGAAGTTAACAGCCCTGATCAAGTCAGTTTATTCTATTTAGGCGGCAAGCAAAGTTTAGATCTTCGCATGTTTGCAATTTTCAATTTCATAACCATTCTTTCCTTGGAATTTTAATATAGCATTAAGGACTGCACATCATGTTCTTCACTTTCCTTTCCATTCTACCATGTCTCCAATTCCCAGAGTGTAGAATTAGGAAATTTCATAGGACAAAAGCAGAGATAAGTAAGAGAAGGAAATTACAACTAATCTCTTGCATTCACAAAGTTCTTTCACAAATTCTTTCACAAGTTCTTTCACAAATTCACAAAATTCTTTCTCCTTAATATCAAGTCCTGGGGGAGAAATAGTACCTTATTGACAAAGGAAATGAAAATAATGTCAGAATACTTATAGGGATGGAGCACCTCTTTTATGGGGAAAGGCTGACAGAAATGGGTTTGCTCAGTCTGAAGAAAATAAGGCTCTGGGGAGACTTTATAGCACCTTCCAATACCGAAAGGGACTACAGGAGACTTTAAGAGGAACTTTTTACAAGGGTATGTAATGATAGGACAATGGGGAATGGCCTTAATATGAAAGAGGGTAGGTGTAGATTAGACATTAGGAAAAGGGTGGCAAAATACTAGAACAGATTGTCCAGAGAGATGGTGCTTGCCCTGCCCCTGGAAATATTCAAGGCCAGGTTGGATGGGGCTCTGAGCAATCTGATCTAGTTGAAGATGTCCCTGATCATTGCAGAGGGGTTGAACTACATGACCTTTAAAGGTCCTTTTCAATCCAAACTATTCTATGTTTCTGTGATTCACTGCTGCCAAAAAAAAAATGGAAACAGCCGTAAGGCCTACCAGGAGCAGGGCAGAAGAGAGCAGGCACAATGAAGAGGAATTCAATGGTCACAAAATGCAGTCTAGTTAACATACAAACACTGTATGACTAAGGCTTGGCTTGTCCAGGACCATACGTGTGATTCACCGCCCTTTTTTCATCCTCAAGTTACCAATCTCAATTCCTTTATTTATAAAAGACATCCTTTATATGATGTCTCTTTCAAAAGACATCATATGCAAACACAGGTAGGGTCAACATAACCAAAGAAGATGATATTCCGAATCTCTTGCTCTACTATCTGCTAGTGTGTACTGAATAGTAGTACACCATTAGTAAGGAGAGAAAAATCTACACGCAGAAAGGTCTTTCCAGCACCCTCAAATCTAGGCTGTTCCCAAAGCAAGCTTCCTATGGAGTTCCCTTACCAAAGTAGAGACTTCTGTCTAAGAAAACCATCAACCAGCACATTCCCATCAAGAAAAGAAGTGTTCCAAGGTAAACATGACTGCAGCTGCTCAGCTACAGCTAAGCAAAACTTCTTTGAACCATTACAACTAAACCCAAGGTCAAGATTTTAATTCTGATTACGCACATTAACACTTCTATGACATTCCTTAAACAAGCCAGGTTTAGTGCATCTAACTCAGCTCTTAATAGTTCAACATGCCATTCTATGCTGAGAAGTACCATAGCAGACTAAATTCATCCAATTGCAAATTTCTTACTACTAAACTATGTTAGTAGTTATGTCTCCTCAAAACCACTTCAATAAAAGAGAACAATCTTTTGCCCAGTTAAACATTTGTCATCTTAGCATACGATTATAAAAAGCCAAACCATTTAAGAGTCAATATGATACATGTGTCACTTAGGTAGACTGGACAGCAGTTAAATATGATGTGGATTTTTCTAACAGTTTTAGAGTAAAAAAATTGTGCCTACAGTCAGGCTGCTGTTGAGAGGAGTTTATTGTAACTACTGCAATAGAAGACTTTTACTTCTATGACATAAACCCAAGCTTAGGTAAGTAGTTATCAAGCCGATAAAGAGAACTCCTACCTAAATCAAGTTTTATCTGAAACATTAAAAGTCAGCAAATTTTACATAAAGAGTTGTCCTTGTGGGCCACTGCAGAGACCTTGCACAGAGTTTACCATAAAACTAAGCTCAGTTATCCAGCCTAGACCCTTTTAATAGCCCCTTTTCCAACTACTAGACCAGCATAATCAAATAGGCATTTCATAGTACATATCAAAAGTTCAGCAGCAAGTACTGAAGTACAGCCACCAGTTGGTTTTATTTTAAAACAAGTCAAAGAAACTATGTACAAGTACACCTTATTCCACTCAATATCTTTGCAGAACTCAAACTTCTAAGGGAACAACTTCATGAGCTAGTACAGAATGCGATGAGTAGTTCCATATGAATGCATGCTAGGACACAAGGTATCTCAGCTCACATATTGTCTCTTCTCATTCTACATCCCCCAAAAGGAGATAAGGAATACTGCTTGGTTGGAAAAAGCTTTTCTGGGTTGTTTTTCAAACATATCAAAACTCTAACAGTAAAGTCTCATGTTCACTTCTAGAGCCTACATGTCTTTAGTAAGATGGAGGAGAGAAATATTTAAGTATAGTTTATCAAATATAAACAGTTCTATTTCAACTGATGCAACTGGTAATATTAATTCAATGTTTACCAGAAGTGTCAGCTATTTTAAAATCTGAATTTTAGTGATCAGTGTAAGATATTTCCTCACAGTTAAGTGTTTAGTGTTCATTACAGAAAATTCTGAACAAAGAGTGTTAATCTAAAATCATCTGGTATTCTTGTAATCGTAAAATAAACCAAAACAAACCAAAGCCACAAATAACCACCAGAAACAAAACAAAACAAACCCTACAAACAAGCAAAACCCCAAAACTTTGTCAGACCACTCACCCGCAACGCTGGTAATGGTAACAGGAACTCCTTGAACTTGAACACCTGCAGCACTCAGGTTGGCAACACTTACTGTTTGAAGATTAGGTACCGAAGCAAGCTGGGCAGCATTCAGAGTGATGGGGGTACCAGCAACAGCCACCGGAGCAATCTGGGCAATGGTTGTGCCACCACTTGAAGACACAGGGGTAATGGTTAGTTGTTGGGGTAACCCAGCATTTTGAACTTGCAGATTTGAAAGGCTTTGCAGATTCTGAACCTGCACAGTTTGCCAGCTGATCTGTCCTGACGGTGTTAAAGTTGGAGCCCTGATGAGCACCTGAGTTGGGCTCACAGCCTGCAGCTGAACGTTCTGCAAAGGCTGCTGCTGGATGGTCTGTATAGTCTGGCCTGACTGGAGCTGAAAAGACTGTGGAGGAATGGCCTGAATAATCTGCTGCTGAGGCTGCTGGATCTGTATCTGCTGCAGAATAGGCTGACCTACGATCTGGACCTGTTGAAGGGAACCTGACTGATCCTGGACATTCTGTAGTCCATTGGACTGAAGCTGACTGGAGCTCTGGGCTTCAGAGTCTGTAGCAGTGGTTTGAGGCTCTTCAGTCGCCTGCTCTGAACTGCTACCTGCTGTGCTTGTGTATTGGCCTGTTTCTGCAGAGCTTACCAGTGTGTCACTGCTAGTCAGAGATGTTGAGGCAGTAGTTGTAGCAGTAGAAGATGAGGAAGGAGACTCTGGCATGGTACTACCAGAGGCAGAAGTGACCGGTGTAGATGTCAGCTGATTTCCATTGGAAACTCCACTCTCAGTAGACTGGCCAACTTGCCCAGAACTTCCTCCAGTGGCAACATTGTTAATCACAGGCAAAGCCAGGGTTACCCCACCAATGTTTATAGGTAGAGTTGTTACAACTTGGGCCTGAGTACCAGGAATAGTTTGCAGTTGGAGTGGTATGGAAACACCAGGCCTAATTTGGACTGGAACAGTCTGATTCGCTAGGTTTTGAGCAATAACGTTTCCCGAAGCTGTCCTGTTTGCAGCTGTGAGGATAGCTTGATTATTCCCTGCAGGAATAAGCTGAATTTGACCCTGTATGTCTTGTAGACCAGTAGCGTTGGATGGATTGATTTGACCTTCTGCTGCCTGAATCTGTGGAATTACTTGGTACTGGACACTACCACTTGGATTCTGTACTTGAATGACTTGGAATTGTCCAGGGGTTGTTGTAGAAGAAGTGCCCGATTTGGTTTTTGAAGGAGATGTACTTCCATTGTTACTGCTGGAGGGACTTGCTGCACTTGAGGCAACAGAAGATCCTTGCTGAGCAACGTTATTTTCTTTTGAAGCAGAAGGAGCAGCGGCAACAAGCTGCCAAGCATTTCCAGCCAGCTGAGTTGTTACCAATTCCAACTGCTGTGGCTGATTCTGAAGCTGCACCAAACCTTGATTTGGGTCTATAATAATCTGCTGCTGTCCAGTTCCTTGATTCTCACCAGGAGTTCCTATTTTGCTGCAAGTGGCTGCTAGCAAAGCGAGAGGTGAAGGCTGAGAATCCTATCCATAAAAAGAGAAAACAGTAAGGATTCAGGAGAATAGTGCAATTATGAACTATCAGAAGTCAGCATTAAGGTTTGCACAGGAAGCCAAAAAAAAAAGGTGCTTCTGAAAGGAAGTATGAATTGCTTGCTCTAAATAATCTTTAAACATAGTGCTCTATTTATCAATTATCAATGATTATGTGACAGCCAAAACCTCAACTGCATCATCAATTCAGTCTTTTTCCCCCCCAAAAAACAAAAAAAAAAAAGTAAATGCTTCTATTTCATGGAAAAAGCTGATTACTGCAAAATGCAATCAAACAAACATGTCCAGGCAGTAAAAACATTGCACCCAACCGTGTTTCATCCAACCCAAAGAAAGATGCCCTGAGCAGGAAATGCTGTTAGCTGAACATTTAATTTTAAATGCTAATAGTTAGGGCACTTCCCTATTCGGGTGTGTGTTCTTTACCTGTGAGCCTCCAGTTTTCCCTTTTTTATTATTATTGTTGTTATTCTCTGCCTCGGGAGATTTCTCTCCCTCTGTGGGCATAGTTTCCTCCTTCTTTTGATCTGCAAAAATATCAAGTGTAACAGGTTAATTATTCACCTTCATTTATACAATAACAAAACCTACAAGCATATCCTTTTCGGTTCCCAGCTTGTCGCTTTTGCTTCTTCATAAAAACAACAGTACAATCATTATTACAAAAGAACGAGTCCTAAGAAACGTGGTTTGAAACCCAACCCATGGGGGCTGGAGAGTTAACACCCAGAAAGGGGAGGTTTGGTTTCCTCTCCCAGAGACAGCAGGAAAAAACCACCCACAACCCTCCTCCTCCTCCTGCCCCCTAAAGCATCGGCGGCCACTCAGTGGCCGTCGATGCTTTAGGGGGCAGGAGGAGGGTTGTGCATGGGAGGGAAAGAGGGAGGAAAAGAGGAATGAAGGAGGGAAGGATGTGCACAGGAGGGAGGGTTAGCGAAGAAAGGGGGAATGGAGGAGGGAGGTACGGAGGAGGCAAGCCGAAGGGGCAGGCAGGAGAGGAAGAGAAGAAAGGGGGCATAAGAGGAAGCAGCACGGATGGGCGGAGGGGCAGCGAGAGAAGAGAGGGGTAAGAAGGGGGAGAACAGAGGGAAGAAAAGGGGGAACCCGGGAGGGCGGGATAGA
>VWYI01002161.1:52075-71560 GCA_013399455.1 Anthoscopus minutus
GCCGATGATGGACGGAGCGCGCGCCCCGGTCGCCAGCGAATCCGGCGAGGGGGCGGGCGGGGCCGCGCTCGGCCGCCGGCCAACCCGGTGGCGCCCGCCCGCCTCGCGCGCTCCTAACTGACAGGGCGCGGGAAGCCCCCGAGCCGCCGCTACCCCTGAGGTGCGGTCCCGCGCCCGGTTCCCCCGCTGTCCAGGGAGCGGGGAGGAGACACCCCTGCGGATTCCATAGGGAATCCAGGGCCTATTCGCTCTGCCGCCTCTGTACGCCTTTGTAACAGCTTCCCGCGCCAGCCCTCTGCCTGCGGGCGGGGGGAGGGTGGCTGGGGCATTGCGTCCACACCTGCTGCGTGGAGGCGGGAACTGCTTCCTCCCTCCCCATTGGCTCGGCCGCGGCGGCAGGCACGCGCGGCACACCGGGATATGTAGTTCTGGGCTGGCGGTGGCGACGAGCGCGCATGCGTGGCGGCGGTGCCTGGCAGGTGCCTTCGGGGCGCGTCAGCCCTGAGTCGCTTCGAGTGCTCAGCCTCGGTGCAGATTCACAAAGCAGAACTCAGTTCCCGGCACTCTGTGCTGGACTTGGCTGGTTGTTGTTGGATTAAAACCAGACGAATTACCGAGATGCTGTTGTTTGCCTCCGATGCTTGTGCCGCTGTTCCCTGTGGCTTCGGCCTCGCTCAGCCTGACTGGTTTGGAGGGATAGCTGGGCGAGCCGAAGCTGGTCGTAGCAGCTATATGGTGCATGATATGATAGATCTACAATAACCGCCTCCATGGCAAAGCCTGGTAGTCTTACTCAGATTTGGAAAAAAAATTGGTGCACGTGTGCAAATTTTGCCAGTTTAAATTTTCTGTACTATGTGCCCAAGTTGTTTGTCAAGTGCAAAATCACCAGCCACCATGATGATTAGTGTCGTGGAGCACCTCTCCTACAATGAAAGCTGAGAAATTTGGGGTTTTTAAAGCTTGGAAAAGAGAAGGCTTAATGGTTAACCCTTTTGCATGCTTCCAGTACCTAAAGAGATCCTAAAAGAAAGATGGAGAGAGACTATTTTCAAGAACTCTTTGTAGTGAGAGGACAATGGGGGAATGGCTTTAGTCTGAGAGTAGATTTAGATTAGA
The DNA here is from genome assembly GCA_013399455.1 of Anthoscopus minutus. Taxonomy (NCBI): domain Eukaryota; kingdom Metazoa; phylum Chordata; class Aves; order Passeriformes; family Paridae; genus Anthoscopus; species Anthoscopus minutus. The sequence continues at coordinate 53,195 of VWYI01002161.1, forward strand.
TATTAGGAAAAAATTCTTTACTGTGGAGGAAGTTAGGCACTGGAACAGGGTGTCTACCCAGAGGAACTGTGGATGCTCCATCCCTGGAAGTATTCAAGGCTAGGCTGGATGGAGTTCTGAGCAGCCTGGTCTAGTGGAATGAGTCTTACACAGCAGAAGGGTTGGAACTAGATGATCTAAGTTCCCTCTCTATCCAGGCCATTCTATTATTCTATGATAAGACTGAAGTGCCAAAGCAATTCTTTACCAGCTGTTCATCCTTCAAAGTGAGGAGGCTACCCTCCCCTCAATCTCTACTCCAGGCCTCCAACAAACCCTCTGGAAGAGAGGAAATTTAGAAATACCATTGTAGAATATGAAAGTGGTAGACATAAGCATGGTACAAGCTGTTTCCAGATATTGTCTGGACAGAAAACACAGGTCACAAGTAGAAAATAACAGTACACAGAATAGTCTGGGCTGGAGCAACCCACGAGGATCATTGAATCCAACTCAAGTATCACACTGTTATAGCAGTGAATGAATGATGTTTGTCCCTACTATGAACATAACACAGCCATGCTCTGAATCTCTGCTCTGTTATGTGCTATTGTAATGGTGAGACACCAGAACAGACTAACTGTTGGGGCAAAGGAACTTCCTTCACAGGAAGTTTTTGTGAATTTAGGATGTGCATGTGACAGGCTGGTCTGGGAGTATTTGAGTCCACCTCAGCGCAGGGCTAGACAGAGTAATTTTCTGAACTCCATCACAATTCTGTAGTTCTAAAGGTTTCTGTTTTCTAAAGAGGTTATTTTCTTCTTTATCAGTCACTGTGGTGTGGTTTTATCCCCAGAGCATTGCTCTTTACTTTTGAAAGGCTTTCAGTTTACCCACTGTAGTAGTGAAAATTAAAAACTCTGTTCCTGAAATTGGCCTATTTCCTAACAACATACTAAAGAAAGGTACACAAAAACAGTATCACACATAACATAGTAAAGATCGCTTCTTCTGTGTTTTCTACAGTGTAAATGTATTTTCACTTTCTTCCCCAAACTGTCTGGCCCAGTTGATGTGAACTGGAATTCTAAGGTTATCTCAATATTGTGTTTTTGAAAACATAATTAAAGCTTCCTTCTTTCATCTATAAATTCCCCAAAACTGCTTGAATTCCTGCTCTATCTACATGCAAATTTTTTTGTTGTACAGGAACAATAGTTGGGAAGGGATTGTGACCCTACAAATACTGAATTATTTATATTGAGACAAGCAAGTGGTAGTAGCTCACCATTTACAGCTCAGCCAAATCCCAGTGCCTCCTAATCAGTGCCAGGGAGCAGCAAGAGTAGGGCTTCTGCATTAGAGTCTGCTGCCAAGGCAGGGCAGTACCCTCCTGGTCAGGGCACCATCCCTCACATCCAAGCAGGTCTGAGGTAGTGACAGGACCTGCTGATGATCCAGTAGTTATCAGATGAGCAGGAGACTGGGCCATCTCCACCACAGGGCCAGGGCTGATCTCCATGAGAGTTCCAGCCCCTGGACAGTGTGTGGGAGTGTATGGTCAGGCTGTTCAGAGCATCACAGCTTTCCCATGCATTCACCTCTGGGAAGGTGGCACCTCTGGGAAGTATGGGGCACCTCTTGAAGGAGGGGATATATGAAGAACAGGCAGATGTGCTACCACTCTCCTTTTATTTTAGTGAGAGACTGAGGTTTTAAGTCCTATGGAAGCTTTTTAACTTTTACTAGATTTCCATCTGAGGCTGTAGGTATGGTGCTTTTGAAAAACTTGCTCTAGGGTGCAAAGAGTAAAATCTGTTTCAGCAAGTGATTGAAGTGACAGATAAAAGATGGTGGCAGTGTAGGTGGCTTCAGTAGGGGCACCATTATTTTAATTTTTTATTTTTACCATCCATAGATATTCCTATACCACCTACTCTTTCCCAAATTCCAAATGTCACTCTTGCTCAAATTCTTTCTTCTAACTTAAGCTTTCTGAGTCTGCCCCACTGCTCCCAAATGAACCAGTACCTTCCCTTTGCACCCTGACACTGGTTGTTCTCTGTGGGCTTTGGCTGAAGTCAGCAGCAGTCACCTGGTGAGTTATATGAAAGATCAGGTCTGAGGATATATGTCTATTGGCACAGGAGTCCCAACTTCTAATGGGGATCAGTGAAAGTAAAATATTAGAAACAGGAAAAAAGCAAAAGGCTTTTGCCACTGCTTTCTTTCAGGCTCAGAACTTTGGAAGTGTGTTGTCACCCAGGAAAAGAGCACAGCATGGAAATGTGTGGGTGAGCAGAGACCCACTGAAATATGAGGTTCCTGGCAAGATGTAGCTCAGGCATAGTATCACATGAGGGTGGCTGGTTTGCACAACAGCCCAAACTAGGAAAATCCACTTAATGCTTTGTGTCTCTCACTGTGTGTATATATTTTAACTACAAAGAGCTTAGCTCCTTGTTTTTGATGCTTTAATTATCCTTTCTCTCTATGTGCAGTTTTCTGTCTCTCGTTTGTCAGTTCTGTGTTTTGTTTCTGTTTTCCTAATCTTTTAATTTTATTTTCCAAATTTTTCCTGTGTGAATTTAATTCCCTGGATCTTGCTTTTCCCATTATTTTTTGCTGCTTTCCTGCCTTGTTCTAACAGCCACTCATTTCTCCACCTCAAAAATATTCTTTCACCCCAAATCCCCACCTGTATGTTGCATTCTTTTTATTTTTTTTCTTTTTTCTTCTCCTTTTTAAGCTCCCAAACTCTCTTCTGTATCACTTCTGGCTTGCTCTTTAAGTTGTCTTTAGCATTCATTGCTTTTTCACTTGACACACTGACTGATATTTTTGAACCTATTTAGGCATGACTCTATAGAGCGCAGTGGGGCTTGTAATGCTGAACAGAACAACATCCAAATATCTTCACAAAGGGAAAAAAAAAGAGGGGGCGTGAAGGGGGAGGGAAAGACAGCTGTCTGCATTCTCCAGTTTCATTGGTTCCCTTCTCTAATCTCTGCCAGCACTTACATAGGTTGCGTTTGGACAGAGAGAGATGAGAGGCCGGCAGCTGCAAACAGCAGAGACAGTGATGACATGGTGGCTTCACAAAACTGTAAGTCCAGATGTAAGCTAGTTTGTAATAGATTAAAAATGCTGCAGCCCTTAGACATAAGGTGCTGAACCACACTGTTTGACTGAAGCTTGGGGTGGTGGTGAGAATGTTTATATAAACATATGAAGGAGTAAATTTTTTTCTGCCAGGATTGCATAAGATTAAGTAACAGTAACTGCATTTCTGAATGAAGATTATTTGCTAACCCAAAGGCTCTTTTGCTAGCTCTTTCATGCTCCCTTTGTACTCTTAGTGCTGCTTTGCCATGGAACTCAAATGTTTCCAATAGTTTTGGGTGAATATTTACTCTCACACATATGATGGTTTTGTTGTAAACTGTCTCAACTCCATCAACAGCGGCTTTGAAGAATTTGGTGATGGCCTGGCATTACTGATCAGACGGAGCCTGGACCAGAGCCACAGTGGAAATTGTGTACTTGGCAAGCAGGCCCCTTCATCATTGTTCCACGTGATCCCAAGTGAACTAAGCAAGAGGTATTTGACCTACTTGGATTCTGTGGAAAACATCTATTGACAACACCAAGAGAGCTCTAGCAATGATTTCTTCTGTAGTATCCTGTCTTTGCAAATGCATCGGCCTGGGGAATCTCAGACAGCACAGGACTGAATTAAGGATCCTGCCTTCAGGAAGACTAGTGGTAAAAATGAACACTTCAGTTCTGATTACCATGGCTCTAACTTCTCCAGGCCTGAAATACGAAGCTCCCCTTCCTTGTACTGCATTCCATTGCACCAGCTTCATACTCATCTAATCTTCTCCTAGGATTTTCTCATGTCGTTACTGTGTTGCAGTTACTATGAGAAAGCAAGTATGTCTCAGGTACTGAATCCAACGCTTATTTTGAACAGTATTTATGTGGCTCTAGACAGGGCCCTTGCACTCTGCATCCTGCTAGCGCATCAGCTCTGACTACCATTGGATGACATTGTATCAGACATTGTGAAAGTGAGCTTTTATCCTAGGAAGAGAAAGTGAAATCTACATGACATTACTTAAGACACAAACTTTATTTTTTGTCACAGTAACAAGTGTCAGCTGCAATCCAGGACTTCAGCATATCCAAGTGTGGAAATTGACTTCAGGGCATTCGCTGAAGAGCTTCCCCTAATAAGTCAAAAATGTGTTTTTCCAACATCTGGAATCATGTCATCCAGCATAGAGATGATCTGCATACTTTAAAGCAGTGATAATTCTTTTCTGTACACTTTTCTACGCCCAATCTTTCACAAGTTTGAAAAATAAAATCAAGTCTTTCCTGAAGTATGTTTGAACTCAGGGTGTTACTTGGTTCTACTTGTCATTGCTATGAGGTATTGCTGGCTCCTCTCCTCCTGTCCCAAGGTTTTGCCAGGTGTAAGTCTCTGCAGACATCTTGCCTTCTCCTTTCTCTCAAGCCAGAGAGCCCTTGGCTAAGTATGTGACATACCCTACCATCATCAGTGCTAGATTAAATAGGGAAGGAAAAGACTTGAGATGTAGTTCCTTCTGATTAGGAGACAGATATGTAAGAATAAAAGTAGGTAAGCTATGAGTAGAATAAAGCCTGACAGAAAGTCAGGGATTTTAATTTGAGGTGGACAAGTACACCCAGCCAGAAACCACATGGAAGTAATTAAATCAGTAACTGAAAATGTCTTAGTGAAGATGAGCTTATGAGCTTGACTGCCAGGGTGCAGGCACAGTCCCCAGTGGCTCTGATTGGGTCAGTCTGTCGATCTCAGTGCGCTGGGGGCTTGAGGGATCGTAATCTTGTGTCAGCATGGCCAGGAGAGAGCTGCAGGATACACTGATACCGTGTACGTCCGTGCATCACCTAACCCTAGCATTGTCTTCCATGGTTAGTTACAAAGGCTTGCAACACAGTGACTCCTTCCTTCTGATCTAGAGCACAGAGATATGAACTCCTGGATGTGCTGGTTTAACCCCAGCCAGCAACTAAGTAACACACAGCTACTCACTCACTGCCCCCTGGCCCTGGAGGGATGAGGAGGAGAAACTTATGGGCTTGCAATAAGAGCGGTTTAATAATTAAAATAAAATGTAAACCACTAAACATTAAACATAAAATATAATAACAATAATAGCAATAATAACAAAAATAACAATAATAACAATAACAATAACAATAATACTGAAAAGTTTGGCAACAGAGGGAGCGAGAAATAAAAATAAAAGCCAAGAAACACAAATGATGCACAATAAAATTGCTCACCACCTGTTGACCAACATTCAGTCCAACCCTGAGTATCAATTGTGTTCTCCTGTCAACTCCACTCAGTTTATGTACTGGGAATGGTATTCTATGGTGTGGAATATCCCTTTGTCTAGTTTGGGTCAGCTGTCCTGGCTTTGCTCCTTTCTGGCTTCTTGTGTACCTATTCACTAGCAAAACTTGGCAAACTGGAAAGTCTTTGATTTAGAGTAATTATTTCTCAGCAGCACCTAAAACATCAATGCGTTATCAACATTATTCTAATACTAAATGCAAACCCTACAGTACTGCACCAGCTACTAGGGAGAAAAAAACCAACAAAAACCAAATGAACAAAACTCTATCTCAAGCAGGAGCAAGGACAGCTGAGAGAATTTTGTCTCCATCAGTGACCCTGATGCAGCTGAGGATGTATCCAAGTCTACTACCACTTCCTATCAAAATGATTTAATTTCCTAAATAACCTTGCTTGCTATTGATTTTCTAGTCCCAAAATGCTGCCAGGGCACTGAGATACGGGAACTGTGCTTTGGATGTCTGCATGACTAGTTATTTTCTCCAGTTGCTCAACAACATGCTGATACGCTAGTCTTCTCACAAAAAAAAAAAAAATAAAGGCTGAACGAATTATCCTTAATATTGTACTTCCCATTCTAGAAATTTCCTTTTGCTGCTGAGCTGCCTCGCCTGCATTTGCAGAACTCTTCTCATAGAGGCAGATGTGATGCTCAAAAGGATTCTGTCTTTGTCATCACTGGCAATATATGACTACACAGAAAGTCATATCTGATGTGATCAACTTTGTAATCTCATTTTATGTGGCCCATTGTGCACAAGAAACACTTCTGACTCAGGAAGTCTGCCTGCGTCTGTGCTGCTACCGAAAGCACATCTGCCCTCCCACATACATGCTTTTTGCTCAGTTCATCTCCCAAAAATGGAGACACTGTGATGGCAGGTGTGGTGATAGGTCCAGAGCAGTTTATGTGAGTTTTTTAAAGTTGTTCTACTTTAACGGTTCAAAGACAGAATCACAGAATATGCTGAGTTAGAAGGGACTCATCAGGATCATTGAGTCCGACTCACAGATTTGTGATGTCCCTCACCTGTTTCTTGCAGTGAAACCAGGCTGGCAGTTTACAAAGTACCAGAGGATGGGAAAGTAGGATGAAGCTGAATGAGGATACTAGTTAACATGCCTGTAATATATATAGTCATAAACAGGATACCATATTCTCTGTGCTATTTGCAATTTGTAATCCAAATTTTGTATATGGTACCAGTGACCCAGTTCTGCACAGGTCTTCTTTTAATATAGACAAAAGCTGCATAAGGGACATGCCAGTTACAATATTGGTTCTTGTTTGATAAAATAAATTATTCTACCTGGAAATTCAACTCTACAGGTACAGCAGATGGAGGGGGAGTGGGAGGTAGATTTTTTTCCTCCTTGCACTCTAATAGAAAAGAAAATAGATGAAAAAAACACATTCCATAGTCTCAAATATATTTTCTAATCCTGACTCTTCAATAGGATACAGTTATACTTTCATGAAATTTCTGAGGAGAGGGAACCAAGAACATGAGCCATAGTCTCAATTTTTACCTAGCTCCAAGTCTCAGTGCATTTTGTTGTAGGAGAATAACCCTTGAAAAAGAAGTGCACTAACAAGGGTCCAGATAGAAGTAACTTGTAGTAATAGATATTTTCAAGTACCCAGGATTAATGGCTCAAATGCCGCTGAAGGATGTAGCTAAGAGTAGCAAACTCTTGTTACCACAAAGGACTACTTTAAGCAGCAGGTGGTTTTGCTGGTGCAAGAGATTTAGTACTAAGTAACAAATGAGATCTGATTTAAGAAGTAATTACAGCTGACTCTCTCTGTCACAGTAGCTGCAAGATAGTGAAGATTAGTGTAGTGATCTTAACTGTAGAGTGGGTGTCCACAAGCATAAAACCAAGAAATAAAAGGCAAAGTATTTTAGAAAATAACATCCTTAAAATCAACCTGGTAAATATTTAACTAGACTTTAGTATAATGATCAAATGAACCAACATACTGCATTAGATAGTTTATTTGAGTAATAAGTAAGCCTACAAATTGTTAAAAGCGGCCCACATGATGCCGGGGGAAGCATCAAGTACAGTGTCATCTGAATTCTGTAGCTGATGAATGTGTCAGAGAAGTTCTGTGAGGAAATGTAAAATTCAAATGGTCAGAAATAAATCCGAAAGAAGATAAATATTTGGAATAAAAAATCTGTGGGCATCAAGAAATACATTAAGCTGTCTTGAGAGAATGGATCAAAGTCAGCAAGAGATCTAACCTCTGAAAATGTTTAAAATGAGCAGACCACCAGGGCATAAATTTCTAAAAGGCAAGTCACTGTCAGAAACTGTCATGAAAATATTTAGTACTAAAAAAATATAACTAATTTAAGTTAAAACTTTCTGTTTCTTTGAGACTGTAACAAAAGTAGCAAGAATGAAAATCCAGCAGGATCCACTGTTTGCCTCTTCCTTAAAAGAATGGAGAAACTATGATGAGTATTTTTCTAAACTCTTCTTAGAAAGTTGAATGGTGGAGATTATACCTCAGCTTTTGGTTACCTATTTCTGTCTGTAGCTATCCTTAGAATCAGATTCTCCTATTTTATCCTAAACCTTTCCAGCTGCAATTAAAGCCCACAAGGTTCTGTCATGCCTTCAGTGTCATGAAGCACAATCATTAAGTGGGATCCCTGCTTTTCAGAATTTTCTATATATTAGAAGGTTGAAATATCACCTCCACACCTGCCATTAGCCTTTAATTTTAGAGCAAATATTACCTCTCCCTTTTTCAATAATTTTTCATATTTTAAACAATTTTTAAAAAATACTCTTCTTTATGTGCTATTGTATTAGACTACCCCAAACTGAGGCTTCTGAAAGGTGAGTTAAGAAAAACAATTTCTAGTCATGCTTTGCACATGATATATTTATTAGAATGTCCCAGGATTAGTTTTTGGTGGTTTTTTTTAGTTTTTTTAGTGTTTGTTTGTTTATTTGTTTTTACCATCAGCATGGTATAATTGACTCTACTCAATATGTGATTTATTGAAATGGCCAGGTCTCTTTCTACGGAGCTGTTAGTATTCTCAACTTTATTTATTAATTTGGTTTTTTTCTAGCCTCAATATAATCCTTGGTCCTTGTGTTCGCTGAGTTTCATCTTATTGATTACAGACCACTTCTCCCATTTATCAAACTATTTCTGAATTCTAATCCTTCAACTCCCTTGCACCCCTTTTCTTTGGCACATTTTTGAGTGTGCTCTCCATTCCATCAACCAAGTAATAAGTGAAAATTTTGCATTGTATCAGATTTTGGCCAGACCCTAACAGAATTCTATATGATATATCCTTTTAATTGAAAACAAAATATGAAAAAGTCTAGGAGTATTTTCTGCAAGCAATTATGCACCTATTGTGTGCAGAAAGTTAGCCCAGAACAAAATGTTTCTGTACCCTATTAATGAGAATGTCAAGCAAGACAGTGCCCAAAGATTCCTGCAAGTGCATACACATATCTTCTACTCCCACTTTTGCTATGAGCTAGATAATCTGTTAAACAAGGAAAACACAGCAGTTTATCAAACTTTTTTTTGCAACAAATCATTCCTGCCTGCTTCTTTTTCACTGACCCTCCAGGAGCTTTAAAAATGTCAATTTAATGATTTATTATAGTATTGTTCTCGATGTTAAAATAATGTTGACTGCTGATTGTTCCTTTCTGAAGACGATATTTTATTCTCTTCTATTCAGACTACCTGTTGTTCAAAAATTCTTGAAAACAGTGATGGCAATGCAGTGTTTTAAAAGTTTTAATTGTAGGACCACGTCACAGAAAACATCTGAGGTAAATATTTAGATACTGTGTGAGCATAAAAATTGTGTCTCTGTTCTCAATATTGGTATTTGACACTTGCTTCAAAAGGGGAAAATTAAGTAAACACTTTAAAGACAAAATTTGCAAGACAGAAAATAAAGTAAAATAATTTTTAAAAGGAAAGTTGTATAACTACTTTATTAGATTCTTTGTAGCTTTAAGAGACTTTTACTTCTAAATATTGCTTAAGCTTATTAGAAGAAGCTAGTTAGATATGTATTCATTTTCTGTATCCAAACTACATTATAATAAATTGCTGGTTGCAAAATTGCTTCTTTGGGCTGAGTGGTGAAAAGAATTAAAATGTGAACAAAAAAAGAATAGCAGTAGTGAGATATAGAAAAATTGAAATACACTGTATTTACACACAACTGGCCGTTTTTATCCCCTTACCCCTCAATTTTACCAGTCTTGTTCCTCTCCCCAAATCACCTAAATATCTCCCTTTTCCTGCCTCTGGATCCTCACCTAAACATTATGTAATAAATACTGTACAATTTGAAATGCTTTTCTCCTACATTGAATGATGTATCCCACCCCTAGGCAGCACCTTTGCTGGCTCTGAAAGGGGATCTAGAGAGCTGCTTGCTTGCAGCACCTTGTCATGATGGCTTTTCCACCTGGACACTGGGTTCCTGCTGGAACAGTCCAGGGAGGGTCCTGAATAAAGCGTTTGTTTCTTGGTGGTCCTTGGTTCAGGCTGTGCTGTGGGCAGCAGGACCAGGGCAGTGAATCCCCTTGTACTTGGCACTGGTGAGGCTGCACCTTGAATTCTGTGTTCAATTTTGGGCCCCTCACTGCAAGAAAGACACTGAGGTGTGGGAGAGTGTCCAGAGAAGGGCAATGGAGCTGAGGAAGGGTCTGTATGTCCTACGAGGGAGATGGGGTTGTTTGTCCTGGAGAAAAGGAGGATCCGGATGAACCTTACTGCTCTCTACAACTGCCTGGGAGGAGGCTGTAGCTAGGTGGAGTTCAGCCTTTTTCTCCAGCTAACTTGGACATGATAAAAAGGCCTCTAGTTGCACCAGGGAAGGTTTAGATTGAATATGTAGAAAAATTTATTTGTTGAAAGGGTTGCCAAGCCTTTAAACAGGCTGCCCAAGGAAGTGGTGGATTGCCATCTGTGGAGGTATTTAAAAGATATGTAGATGTGATGCTTAAGGATATAGTTTAGTGGTGGACTTGTCAGTGCTGGATTAACAGTAGGACTCAATGATTTTACTGGTCTTTTCCAATGTAAATGATTATTTGATTATATGATTCTAGGTTCCTGCCTGCCACTGTACTCCTCTGGACTTGTGGAGATGGGTCCTCGGCGGTCTAATGGCTTCTGTGATGGGTCTGAGGGTAGCCCAACCGGGTATAATTTGGGTTCCCCATCTTTCTGCTGCCTCTCTGAGCATCTTTGTGGGTGTGCAGGTGAGCTTTATCATACAACTGAATAGCTCTTCTGCCACAGATGGCACTCCAGATAATAATAATAAAAAAAAACCCAACAGAAAACCCAAACCACCCCCCTTCCACCAAACAGTTTTAACCTTTCAATTGTAACAGATTTTTGTTAGTGAAATTTAAACCTCTCTGGAGAAAAGCACCCATTTGCCGTTGGCCTTGTAAACACAGGTATTTGATGCAATGGGTCGTAGGAGGTGAGTAGTGGAATCTATTCTTTCTTCTTTTATAAGGTAAAAGTATCAGAAAAACAGTGAAGAAAATATGCCATTTTACATTGGTCATACTTTTATGGTTTCTTTAGTGGTTTCCTTTTTACCTTGTTTTTTAATTAAATTATGATGGGAATATAAGAAGTGATTTCTTTTTTGTTATGTAGATTGTCAAGACTGACTCCCAAAGAATTAAAAAGCCCCATTCTAAATCATAACAAAATTCTCTTTCAATCAAGTTTTGGTTATTTGAGGAGAAAAAGGGAAATTGCTTTTGGATACTCCTTGGAATTACAGGGTGCTCAAGGAACATGTTGCTAAGAAATTGGAGGGTCAAGTTTTTCTTCTTAGCAGAAGAATGTGGTCATGAACAGCTCCTCATCTGCCTTAGAAGAACACCTTAATTAATAGCTGTATACTTAATTCTATATTTTAGAGTGCAGACACAGTTGCCTGACACGAAAGACAGCTTTCCTAGGTGGCGAATTTATTGTACGTTGACATAAACAGCTGGCAGAAGTGGACAGACGATCTGACATCATGCAGCCCATTCACGTTAGTCTTCAGATGAAGAACCACTAAAGAGTTTTAAAGTCAGTTAGGTCTCTTGTAACAGTGTATAACAACTCTGCACTGGCTAGATACCTTCTCCTGCTCTCTAAGCTGAACAGGAAATCTAATTCATCTCATGTGGTTTCCTGATGAAATACATACTGGCAATGACAAATGTATGAGCACTGCTAAATTCAGTAAATTCAATGTCTAGCACTGCTAGACAGTGAAAGATATCTTTCGGGTTTTTTGTTGTTGTTGTTTTTGTTTTTCCTGCAAGGAAATATTAAACTTGCCAAACAAATGACTAAAGGTCAACATAAAATATAATATGGAAACTTTTTCTCTCTTTACCTACCTGAAAAAATAATAATTAAAACATAATTAAGAGAGACAGAGAGAATCTTTCTGGTTTTATGCTTTTATTTTACATATTAAAAAATGGAAGATATTCCCACTGAAGTGACATCTGTCCTGAAGCTTCACAAGGGCATCTCACAGCTCAAGAGTAAGCTCTGCTCTGGTGCTTAGCTGAGATGACTAAAGAGCATGAATGAGTACCATTAAGTCTCCTTGTGTGGGAATATATGAATTCAATCCTAGGAAGAAGAAGGGGCAGAAAACAGCCAGACAGTGGCAGCTGAACCACACAGTGGTGCGGTGAAATATTTTTCTATGAGCAGCTAAACTACTTTGTCAGTTTGGCAACAAATTTTATTCTAAGTAAATTCCCTGGTCCATATCCCTATGCTGACACTAGCTGTTTTTCCTGGTTCAAGCAGAGAATGAGAAGGGGAACAACCAGGATAACCAAAGTCAACCTGACACCTTCTGTTTCATGTGATCAGTAAATACTTTTTGCAAAGTTCCTGTGGTCTCTGTGTAAAGCTGAGATAGCTGGCACAGCAAAGCAGGTAGCAGCTCTAGAAGCAGAAAACTGGCGCGCTGGAGTTTATGCCAGTTTGATCTCTTCTGCTATTCTGTATCAGATGATATATTGTGGATTCTTTATTTTCTACTTTTATTACAAAAATTATTCTTTGACAGAGTTTCTAGTCTCCCATTTTTAGTTACAGAAAGACTTCAGAAACATTTAACATGTGTGCTTTCTCTCAGTTTGCTTGCTCTTGACAATGTTTTGCTCAGATAAGTCATGATCTTTCAAGTCATGGTGATCTAAACCGATCTCACTGGTCATTGCAGCACTAGTCATTAGCAAATGCAGTGCTACACTAACTAATTAAAGTCTTCTGGGTTTGGCATTTCGTTTAATGTGCTGATTCACAGCAAGGTGATTAATTGTGCTAGGTTCATATGTAGCTGCGTGGCTTCACAACTGCCTTTTGCAATTTGAGAAGGTACCCTTCCAAAAAGAATGATTATTCTTCTTGCCCAGGTGCGCATCACCACTGATTTCCTTGCAGTTGTACCAGTGTGGCCGTGCAGAAACTCAGAGAAACTCACTTAACTCAACTGGAAAAAACATTCACACAATAAACATATTCTCAGCTAAGCTGTTTCAGCTGCCTGTGGTGATGAAGCAGCACAGCCCCAACACAAAGAGAAGGTGTGAGAAGCTGTGGCCAGGCACAGACTAGAATTGTACCTTTCAGCAGCACTGGAGATCAGCTACAAGAGATATGACAGCATTGCTTCACTGTGGGGTTAGCAGAACACCTCTATATCTACTCTCTTGACTTTCATGAGGCCTCTTCTTCCTGTCCTTTGTGAGAGGCTTAGCCATGCTGTGAGACTGCACTTGTATCATAGCTGGAAAGAGAGGCATGCTGTTTGGACTCCTAAGCTGCCTTTGATGGCAGCATGACCCACGTGAACACCTTATAGCTGTTACTTCAGCTCAGTTGTCAAGCCCAGACTCCACAATTATCCACACTGGTTTTCAGCTTCAACCTATTCAGGAACAAGTTGACCGATATTCTAGGAGGGAAAACCTAAGTAGGAAATACAAACAGGAGACATTAGTCTGACCTTAGGACACATGGGGTAGAGTTAGCTTAAGTTACACCTAGTGAACAAATAAGCCTAGAATGAAGAATGTCTCACAAGGACTCAGCATGTGACATGGTATGAGAGAAGCATCGGGACATGTGGTGGCCTCATAATGATTTTAAAGCATGTAATTAAAGTTTCATAGAATATGTGAATGAGCCTAAAAATAAGCAGGAAGAATGAAACAGTTACCATTCTCAAGGCACCTGTAAAAGTTGATCCCCTGTCTATCATGTTGATACAGATATTTACAAAGAGACACTAATGCTGCTTTAAATGATGCGCTACAGTAAAACTCCCTGGAAAGTTACTATGGCATATAAGACTCTTTGGCCTTGCTCCCAGCCATTTCTCTTAAGTCACAAGCTGAACTGATCAGGCACTAGCATTTCACTGGGTCTACAAGTCTGACAGTACTCTATAATTTGGTGAAGCTTCTTGGCTGGGCATTTCATAGTCTTTAAGAATTTCAGGTCTAAAATATGTCAGCCCTTTTTTAAAAATTATTTTTTATTGCAGGCATTTTTTACTTTAAAACAACAACAACAACAAAACAATAAAAACTAAACAAAAAAACCCAGTTCTTTGCCAGCCCAGTATCTTCCAGTCACAAGTTAATGACCATTATTGCCAATTTTATTTGGCTTCTGAGGAGTGGATTATTATGCCAATAACTGTGTGGCTGTACCATAGTTTGGGAAGAACCTGTTGGTGTTAGCCCAAGTGTCTGATCTTCTAATTTCATCAGAAGACCCAAAAATCTGAAAAATGTGCATGCACTTCAGAAAAGAACTGAAAGTATCACTTTAGTATGAATAAACCTGCCCTGCCTACTGACCTTTTCAACCTATATTTACTATTAATGAAGGAACACATTAAAGACAAGAGTCAGCAGTGACTGTAAATTATCTCAATGGACAAGAAAGCCTTGCTCCCCATACCCTTGCTCCTTTTCTTTCTGATTCACATGTTCTTGTCTCCTCAAGCACCTATCCTTCCTTGTTCCGGTTATAACAGGGTTTGTTAGGAAGTGACATGACCCTCTGCTGACTAAAAGTGGTTTCCAAAAAGACTTCATTAGCTATGGAGCTGGCACGGTGCAAGCATCAGGAGTGAGTGGTCTGTGCTGGGGCAGAAAGGAAGGGAGGAGTTTGTGCATCAGCTGTGGAGGGGTGTTGAGTCAGCTGCCTAGGGCTGTGGAAGCATTCCTTGAAGATGAACAGTCTGTCTTGCAACCAATGACAGTGAAAATACTAATCAATAAGTTTCTATAAACTCTGGTTAACAGTTTTGCTACAATTACTATTGAAGGCAAAAACTGGAAGGTAATGCTCTTCGAGCCTGCCTTTGCTGCAGGTATACCACTGATAATACTGCAACATGCACTTGAAACTTAATTGGAACACTAAGTAAAGCTTGAGCTATTTATGGTATTTAATAATTTAATAGTAAAAAGTGCACTGATTTTAGGAGTATTCATTTTTCTATTTAATTTAATTATTACTTGTATTTCTTAATTAATAATGCACAACTGTATTTTTGTGTAGCACTTTTTTTGGTGCAGTTTCCATTTTGAACCAGAATTTAATAAAGGTCTTCCTCTTGTTTGTAAAAAATTATTACATTCCAGTATACACACATTCTGAAAAATTGCTTGAGTCTGTAATCTATGAGATCCTTGCAAAGCTCATAAAGAGGATATTAACACTAAATATTTATCTCAGGATGTGTAAGAGCCCTCTAATTTTTGCATTCTTATGTTTCCAGCACTCAGGTCAAAACAGGGAGTTTTATTTATCCCATTGCAGCTGGGATATCAAAGCAAAAATCTCAAAAAATCTCAAAAAAGAATCTCAAAACTCAAAAAGGTTATTTGAGATCATGGAGCCCACTAGATGACTTGCCTAGAGTGCTAAGAAAACCTTTTGTGGAACAAGCACTGAACTTACATCTGCCAAATCCAAGAGGATCTTCCTTACTACTGAATTTTGCTGTTTCACTAAGATTGCAATAAAGAGTTCTTTAATGCTGGGTTTAGAGTACTTTGTTAAGTGGGAAGAAAGATTTTCTTCTATGGGAAGTTTTGAATGTAGGTCACAGGAGGGCAGAAAGGATATAGAATAGCTGCTGCTGGTGGCTTTTATGGGCAAGGAAAATGAAAGCTGTAATGTTTTGGGGAAAAAAATTATCTATGACATAAAAAACAAGCTTAAATTAAGGAATACCGGGTTATACTGAAACCCTAAGGGACTGAAGTCAGTAGAGAATAGTTATTCCGCTGGAAAAATAAAGGAGGTACTCCATAGATTAACATTACTCTAGAACAAGCTGGTGTTACTTAGAAAGCCAGTGTGATGACAGCCTGTGCACTTATTCAGAATGTATAGCATGGAAAAAAATGATAAAATAATTAATTTTAAGATTATGTACTAAATGTGAAGAAATAAGATGCTGTATTTGTGTTATGGGCTTGCTTTGGTGTATTAATGGTAAAACACTTCTCAGTGTTTAAGATAATTTATGAGTATAATCAAGGGTCTAAATTTTATACCTTGATTTTATATCAAGTTAGTTTGGGATATTTATAGTGGACCTGTATGCAACTTTTATGGCAAAAAAAAGCAAATTTTAAATTGAAATGCATAAAATGAGGAGCAAACATTTTCCAAAGGAATTTGCTCTGACATGAAAGAAATTTTTGGTGGGGCCCCTAATCTCCTATGCTTAATATAGGACACCAGCCTAAAGGAAATAAAAAAGGTAAAAGGTGAATTCCCAAGAGGTGGCATAAACGGAATGTTATGACCTGCCTTGTTCTGGGAGTTTTAAGTATTATTGGTAACAGAACTGAACTTGAGGTCTGTGCATGACCTAGTCTGACTAGTCTTACTTTCCAGAATATAGTTTTGCTCAAAAAACTTATTCTATTTTCATAATTTAGTATTTGACTCTTAATTTATTATGACATTTTATTAATAAAACTCATTTTATATAGAAAAATGAATGTTCAAGTGTTATTTTACTAGTTCTATGAGTAATGTATTTTCTGTTCACAATATTTTCTTCAATAATCTATATAATTGTGCTATTTATATGTGATATGATAATAAATTATTCTCTTCAGGATGATCAGGGTATTTAGTTTAATGACTGGAAATTAGTTTTAAATGCTAGAAATAAAGATAGATATTTTTGGGTAATCTTGAAGCAACAAAATTATTAAATACATGAAAAATTATCAGAAAGAAGCAATATATTTTAAAAAATGAAAAACATGTTGGAATAATGCACTGAGTTTTTATACCTATGTTGTCCAGGTTAATACTGTTCCAATGATTTTACAAATACAAAATTTTCCACTGCACTTCATCTTTTTTCCTTTCCCTGAGCAGCATTCCTGATAAAGCTCACACAAGTGAACACTTGATACATTTGAGAAAGAAATAGAAGGCAACATTTTCTGGGATGTATTTCCATAATCCCCTTTCTAACCTTTTGCTGTCCCTTGAGAAGGGGAGGTTTTGCTCCTCCTGTGCTCACAGGACCTCTTTGCAAGCACTGTTGGCTCCCACAGAGTCCTGTCTCCTTCTCTACTTGCTCTAATATCCATCAGCCCCCTCCCCAAGCCAAGTGAGCTCAAGAAGCTCCCTTCTTATGAAGAACAATCCTCTATTGCTATGCTTGTGTGCTGTGTTACTGAGCTGAATAGGTCGCAAATAGATACCTGGTGCTACCCGCATGGTGGGAGCAGGTGCTGGGGACAGAGAGGAGAGGAAACACAAGGACAGTTTTTTCCTTTTCCGTGGTGAGGAGTGGTTTCATCAGCTCACCCTGCTTAATGTAACTTCAAGTTTATTTAGTGAAAAAGGAAAGGTTTTTTTTGCTAGGTCAATTATTGTGAAGACAGATAGGAAAACCCCTAGGGGGACTGTAGCCTCTGAGTGACACCCAGTGGAATAATGACCATGATTAAACAATCATGAAGGCATTGTCTTGATATGGCATTTAATATGGTGCTGAATTAGCTAATAAGAAGTTTCAGAAATTGTTAGATCAGCTTTATTCTGAAATGATTTAGCCGGAGATACTCAAATGAAGAATTTTTTACAACAGGCAATGACCTTTTTCTCTTTTTTTTTTTTGAAGCTGTCCCACATTTCCTAACAGAAGTGATTTTTAGCTCTCTAAGATTCCGTTAATGTACACAGTAACACAGCAGCCTAACAAACTTTTGAAGACTAAGCAAATCTTTTGCCAGCAGTCTCACTACCTACTGAGGATAGAGTTCAAAGCAGAGTGAGCACCTACCAGGTTCTATCCCTAGTCCTTGGATAATAATGAGCTAATTACATAGCTGATGTTCAGAGCAACAGGGAAATTGAAATTACAAAAAAGCATATCTGCTTTTTCAGTGTCTTTATCTTCCATTCCACATAGAATGAGATGGCTTGTTCTTTCCAACCCGTTACTAGAAACTTCAGCTCCTTCATCTCCTCCCAA
Organism: Anthoscopus minutus; assembly: GCA_013399455.1. NCBI lineage: Eukaryota > Metazoa > Chordata > Aves > Passeriformes > Paridae > Anthoscopus > Anthoscopus minutus. Next base: position 71,168 of record VWYI01002161.1, read on the forward strand.
ATTAGCCTCTCACCACTGCTCAGAATGATAAGGTGTTCATAACTTTAGGCAGATAAATGTCAGGTATACATTAGTGAAGGCATGGAAACAAGCTAAAACAGAGGCTAAGTTCTCCTTCATTCAGCCTGGAAAAGAGGTTTCACAGTGACCTAATTACAGCCTCCAAATATCTGAAGGAAACAGACAACAGAGATAGAAAGAGGTTATTTACAAAAACATGTAGAGACAGGACAGGTGGGAATGGATTAAAACTGAAGAAAGTACGTTTAGATTAGAAATGAGAAAAAATTCTTTCCTGTAAGAGTGACGAGACATGGGAACAGGTTGCCCAGAATAGTTAAGGAGGTTAAGAAGAGTTAACAAGGATCTTCGGAAGGATTTTAAGACCAGGTT
>VWYI01002163.1:0-52500 GCA_013399455.1 Anthoscopus minutus
ATATCTGGTAAGCAGTGCTTTATGATTTGAAGAAGTAGCTTTCTGCATTAATAATTTGTTAAAATATCACCTTTTCACAATTTGATACTGCTATTTTAGTTATTTTCTCTCAGTAGTGCTATTTCCATATATATAACTTATAATAGCAAATATATTTTAAGTAATATAGCACCTTAAATTTGAGGTCAATGATAGCTACTGGGTTTTGCTTTAAGCTGTAAAGAAAACAAGAGAAAAACAACATCTTATTTACTTCACTGAATCTGGAGTAACAGTCTGGTAGTTCTTACACAGTGTTTGTTTCTCTGATTAAAATCTTGTGCATGGTAAAGTTTATTGCTGCTTTTCCTTCCCTATTTTGTATATCCCTGTTAAAGCTGTTAATTCAGTGTATTTGGAGATATTTGTATCCTCGTTAATGGATTTGTTCATGCTGATTTGAATCGTTGACAGGATTACAAAACGTAAGCACTTCCTAACAAGTTATTTTGTACATATGATGTGATAACAAAAAAAAAATCTCAGCAAGGTGTACCTTTTGCACTTTGTAAATGAACAGTGCTTCTTTCTGGTGAGGAGGTAGTGTGTTTATACAACAACTTTTTAGGGCTGATTGTGACAGTAAATGAAAAATTACTTCCCTGGCTCTGTGCACTTTTTTTTCCCCCAGAAGCAGTGAAAACAAATGAGTTGATAGCAGCTAATTGCTGAGCACTGACAGGCTTCAGTCAAGGGGGGGCATCGTTGGTCTTTCACAAATAGACAATAACAAGTAAATCCATTTGACCATAAACTTAAGTGGCTGTGATAGAGTAAATTACTTGCTCTTAATTTGTCTTAATTTGGATACTCTCTAGCTCTAAAGTGCATCAAGAGCTTGTTTGTTGTGCATATATGCTTTTAATTGTATTACGTTGAAAGAATAGGGGATCTCAGTTCTTTCACTGTAATTCAGATGTAGGATTTGAATCAGTCACATTCTGCCTGTTTGATTAGATCTAAGAAGTCTTAAAAGCGACAGTATTTTTCTAGGGAAATGAGAAGTGTATACATCTTGAAAACATCTGCTGCAATCAGGATGCTGAATTTGAGGAGCAGTGGATAGTCTGACAGATGCCAAATGCCTGAAGTGTTCTATTTTATTTCTTAGTTTATGCCCACAAAAATATTACTAAAAGGGTCAAAATAACTTTTTTTGAAATGGTTGTTATTTTCTAATGATTATCTAATGGTTGTTAGCTAATGACACTTCTTAGAAACCACCCTCTGATAACAGTTTTCATCCGAAAGTCCTTTTCCATGTAGAAAATCTAAAGCCTAGAAGAGGTGGCTCTTCCAGTACGGTTGGAAGTGGCTGTTCAGAAACACAGTGCCATAATTACCTTTATGCAATCACTCACTGGCACAGAAAGAGCACCAAAAGCTGTCCTCTGGAGCCTGAACCAGAGGAATCCATCAATCCTGTGTCGTGACTTTGATTGTGAAAGGGCTTGTGCGGATGCTTTTCCATGACTGCATTTTGGGAAGTATTTTCAACGCTGTGTATCATGGGCTGTGCAGGGCTGTGCTGTGTTTCAGCACGGGTGTTTCCACTGGTACAATTCTTGGCCTCTTCCCTTCTGTAGATCTGGAATCCTGTATATCTGCATCCTTGGGAGACAAGTGCCTAGGGCAACAACTGTAGATAATAACTTGCGATTTGTGTCTTTTGCGAGTTACAGTCATTGTAAACTGACAGCTGTGAAGGACCTAAACTCACATCAAAGGATACAGATCATCTAGTTAGGTCAATTAATGTTAATTCTCATCTTCCATTAAATTCTTTTATCTTCTCTCTTTTTCTTCTCTTTTCTTTTTTTTTTTTTTTCCAGCCAAGCCCAATACCAAGTCCTGTTTTGGGGAGAAAGCCAAACGCTAGTCAATCATTGCTCGTGTGGTGCAAAGAAGTTACAAAAAACTATAGGGGAGTGAAAATCACCAATTTTACCACATCGTGGAGAAACGGTTTATCCTTTTGTGCAATATTGCATCACTTTAGACCGGACCTAATGTAAGTTGTATACTCTTTGCCTGCATAAGCTAACTTTCATAGAAATACTGAACAATTTTTTAACTTAAAAATCAGATGCCAGCGCGTTTCAGTTGCTGAACTGCTTTCACCTTTTGCTTTCAAGCAGGAAACCGTCCTTTCTAAGAAACCAGGTTTATGAATGCTCAAACTTTGTGACCTCTTTGCTCTCCCTTGTTGCATAAACAATTATTTCTCCCCTCTCTGTGATTTGTTTTTCTTCTTCTTAATCTTATACAAAGAACTGACTTCAAGATGATTATGAGAATTGCGCCGGTGTTGAAATGAGATGAGAGGAATAAGCTCTTTGTATGCTGACAAGGACGGATTACCTCCTGGTAAATTTGGTTGTCAAGGCTGGCCTCTAGTCCCTGCCTTAACTTCTTTTTTAGATGGAGAGCTTCAGGCGATGAAACATGTAATCGGTGTTTATTTATTTATTTATTTATTCCTTTAATTTTCCACACTATTAGTTTTGTTGATTAAATTGCTGTGAAATTGCTAGTTACTGTATGATATTATTGTATGTCAAATTTTTAGATTTAGTTTGTTTTAAAACTGCTGCTTTTATCAAATACTGTATATACCCACTGTGCCATTTTCCCCCTCAGTGACTACAAGTCCCTGAATCCTCAAGATATTAAAGAGAACAACAAAAAGGTAAGAACTGCCTGGCAAAAAAAAAAACCAAACCAAAACAAAACAAAAAACCAAAACCACGAAAAACCCCACAGCCTCAATTTTGACTTCACTGCAGGTTTTTATTAATTTTGGGAAAGTGTGGTTGTTCTGTAAGGTCATAACTGTGGCTCACAGAAGGTATTCGGCCTCCCACGGTTCAAATCGGATGCATTATTGACTCGAGTTTGTCATGGTTTTAACATTCACAACAAGTGCAAGGCTGGCATTAGACTGTAATATTTATATGGCCTACATTAGCTGTGAGAGCAGAGGCAGGGCCTCACCAGCCTTCTGTGAGCACTGCTCTGATTTTTCCAATCAGCCACGTAATTAAAAAAATGAAAAATGTAACTGCTCTTGGACTGGGGCACACAAGATTTCTCTTGCTGTTGCTTTAACAAGGCTCTGGAACTGGGCACGGTTGATGTTGTTCTGATGGTGATTGTTATATTTTTAAAGATGCTCAGCATGGGATGTTTAGGAGAAAAGGTGTTGAGGTATTAATTTAAAAAAAATTAAATACTAGCAAAAATAGTTAATAGTCTTGTGCTATGCAACTGTTTTAAACCACCCTTTGTAGGTGCAAGATGTAAAAAGTTTCTCTGGAAGAAGCAGAAATTCACCTGCTTGTGGGAATCACCAGAAGACTTATTTCTGCTCACTATTTTAGACATTACAAGCTTCAGTTGGGCCCTAGGGACATGTTTAGAAATTACGATTTTCATGTGAGTCACTGATATTGTTCCTGAAGATCATCTGAAAATTGTTTTAAGTATCTGCCTTCTTAATGCTCTGATTTTATTTTTATACTGCATTAAAAGGCACTAAATTTAACTGGGATGAAGGTATAAAAGTATACTTTGAATAAATTAACCAAGTTCAATATTATATAGCAAACATATCTACAATCTAGTATTATTTACTTATGTGGAATTTCTGAAAGTGCTTTATTAAATTAATTTTGTTTATATTTTACATAACTAGTTATGTTTTACTAACACTTATGTGTTAGGCACAGAGTTACTGGTCTTTAATTTAGTGCTCAAGTATTATAAATAATGAAGTATCTCTGAGCTGCTCCTATCTAATGAGTATTTGGCTGATGATATTTATTTTTCATAATAATAGGAGGACTTATAATGACCTAAGTGGATTATCTGTGACATCACAGTATTTTCTGTGACCATATGTTTTTGTACTTCAAGTTTTGTTGAGCGTCTGGCCTAATTAAGCCAGATTATAAAAAAAGAAAGAATAGATTATTAATTAAAAATGTTAACAGTATGATCAGTCATCTTTTCTCTGTGAAACTATGATGGTAAACAGTGAACTTTTTAGCCTTAGCCTGTCTTTCTAACAGGATATAGTTCCCAGAATTGAAGAAATAATGATTGTTGTTATTGTGCAGTTTTTTTCTTTCATCACTTCGCCAGCCTTTGCCTGACAGCTACACTGAGTATCTCAGTTGCTTCCTGCAGATTTATTTCCTGGTCTCACACAGTTCTGCCAGATAACCCCGTGTGCCCTTGGTTGGAGTGAATGCAGCACTGCCAACAATGGCTGCCTAGAAATTCCTTGCAGATATGTAACACATTTGACAATGATTCCTCCTAACCAATTAAAATAACATCTTTGGATGAATAGGATGATTTTCTTTGTCTAAAGCAGCTCTTTTTTTTCTTTCTTTTTTTTTTTTTTAATGTTTTTCTGCCTCTCCCCCTCTCTCCAAAAGGAAAACCATAGATTAAAGGTTAACCCATAAGACTGTATCTTCTAGAAGTGCATGACCTTGTTTTTATTTTAATAGAAAAAAGGAGAAATCTTAAGAGACAACTGCTTCAATGCAAACACTGAGTATAATTACGGATGGAAATGCACTCTTACAAAAGGCACATCATCGGAGCTTCTTTATAACACATACCAAGCAATTGCCAATTGGGTGCTGCCACTGATGCTGAATAAAAAAGGGTATTTACCTGTGACATCTGATCTTGGCCAATATGTCAGTGTGTTACAGAGTTGGGAAATGATTGGAATACTGCCTGTGGTGCTTGTGCTGATGGATCCCAATTGATGTCTGTCAATCAGCTTGTCAGTGAATTAAAAAAAAAGAAAAAAACTTCATTGGGAGATAGGTAGATAGGTTTAGTGTCCTGAATATACATACATTAAAAAAATCCCAAACAACTACTGCATTGGCATCAGTCTGAATTGGAAGGAATTTTTGGTGCACATTGCAATTCAAATTTCTGTCAGAAACAAAAGAGAAACCAGGATTATCTTTGAGAAAATTATAAACATTACAGGGTTACTTTCTCAGCTGGTCCAAAGAGTTGTGCTTGTTCTTAAATCTCAGATATAGCTAACTACTCATATTGCCTTCCTAGTAGCATTAAACAGCTAATTTGATTTAATATATCCATTTGATTATTATTAAATAATAATTAAATTTAAATTAATGAAACGTGTTAAAATTACAGCATACTGGCACTATAGTTTCTTATCAACAATAGAAATATTTCGTGTTGCTAATAATGTGTTCTGCACTTTAAAAATATAAGCTACTAAACAAGACTTGGGCTGGGTCTTTGATGAGATGAAGGAATGAGAAGTAGAAGGGCACAACAGTGTGGTTCTAATAATGAATTTCTGGTTTTAATTAATGTTTAGAGAAGCTTGTTTCATTTATCGTGTGGGTATATCTTTTGGATGTTCAATTGGCACTTTCAATTTTTATGATGCTTTCCCAGTTCTTGGCCATTTCTAACAAAGTCCTCGATACATTTGAACTCGAGTGATCATCTTAATAAAATATTCCATTTTTTAAAGGAACCCTTTTAAATGATACATTTAAATAGAAGAATTCAGACTTACAGGGGTAGTATTAAATCAAAATGGAAAATATTCCTTACCTTGAAGCTGGAGTTATGTTTTTATAATAGGTGTTCATGCTCACTTCTACAATTTGATTCCACAAAGTCATAAGAACCTATCTAATTGCATGTGTAGGAGATGCTTATTGGCATCAGTAGGATCATGTAGGAGCAAAGTTAAACATGCAGAGAAATAAACATTTGCAAAAGTCGAGGCTGAGTAATGCCTCTGTTGTAACAAAGTTAATTTGACTTGGAAAATTTACTCTGGTAATACCATGTTACAAACTAGTTAGAAATATGATACATTTATAAATATGCTGGAATATCAGGAAGCTCCTAGCTTTTCTATTAGTGAAGGAAAGCCCATCACGTACTGCTGTATGGACAGACGCATCCAGAACACACAATTGCTATTTCTAGAACTACTTTCTGTAGAACATTGGCATACCAATCTACATATTTAGTGTACTTTGAAAGGAGAGAAGCAAAACTGTGGATGAGAATGAGAGAGGATGGGAAATAGGTGTCAGGCATCAGTGGGAAACAACTGTGTTTAATCCCAGGTATCTCCAGAACTGAGCAGCCAACAAAAAGTGATTGCAGCTGTGCTGAGAATATCCATCATTCCAAATTCAATCCATCTGTAGTGTTACTTTCCTGACAATCCTAAAGCACTGTCCCTACCTTCATTTTATAGACCCCAGGAGATACTCGTAGAATTTTGTTTTATTAGCATATAAATAAGAAATTGAGAGTATAAAAGTAGTTTAGATCAAGTCATGTCTATGGGTTTTGGCTGCCCTGGACTGCTGTGCCTGTCCTGTCATTCTTTGGATGGTACCTCCCACTACCTGCAGTGTAGGGTAGCAAGTTATTTATGCCACTGAATCAGCACTGACCCACATAGGAAACAACACATCCTGGTGTTACCTTTAGCCTACAGACAACACAGGTGGCATGCTACATGTTCATGCCCAGCCTGGTTTCTACTGTTATATGAGCATTCATCATTGTTGGTATCTGCCATGCCTTAGGCTGCCCACCCAAATCCCTACACTGCTCTCCCTTAACTCGCTGCTTTCTGTGTTCCTCATGTCTATTCAGTTCCACCCATCTTGTCTCCTTCTCCTCCATAGCCAGCCTGATCCTGCTCCTGCAGCTCTGTTCTTCCTAAGATGCTGTAAATGGCCACTGTCCCTCTCCCACCATCCAAGTTGCTGCCATTCCCTCCCACCTATCATTTTGCTGCTGTTCTGCTCTATCTGTAGTTTTGTATCAGCAAATACATAGTCAGTCATGTTTGCTGCTGCTCCTTCTATATCTAAGCACAGCTCTGTATTTTTTAATGTTGTAACAATCTCTCATAATAATAAACCCTCACAAGAAATACCACACCAAATACCAGCAATGATTTTAGACCAAATCATTTTGCATGGGGAGAGGCAGAAGAGCTTAAAAATAAATTATTCAGACCATTTCTATGTCTAGATAAACTCTCTGAATAATTTGTTATAATGATATAAAAATTACTTCACCTAAAGTGCTTTGGAAGGTTATACCTGAGCATGAGGGGAGGCCTGCAGAATTTTAGGAAGATAAATCCCAGCTTCTGGAAGCATAGTTTAAAAAGCACTGAAACGAAAACTATTTGACCATTGAGTAGGGAATGACATTGCAAGGAGGAGTAGAGAGCCTCCTTTTCTCAAAGCAAGTGAAATATCCAGGTCTGCTAGCCCAGCCCCACATTCTGTCTCACTGTTGAATACTTAGTAATATGAAAACCAAGAAGATTAAAAAAAAAACAACTCATAATTGTTTGGGGTTTTTTTCTCTATTCTTTTAAAACTAAAGAAATTAAAGAAAAAATGTAAAGTTGAAAAGTTGAAGCCAGTTATGTGTGTTACTTTTTCCTTGTGAAAGAACAGTTTTCTCATCCATGTCTTAAATTTAGCATCTGCTTTTGTTAAAAATAATCTAGGATCAACTGTGAACATTGTAAGCCCCTTCAGGAGATTGTGAAAAGGAGCTGCAGGATTCCTGGGGGAGGAGAAGCCCACATGCTTTAACTGAGTGCATCTACGCTAACAGGAGGCCTTTTAAAGGCTTCCTTGAAACACAATATTGTCTTCCAAGGTTAATCCAGGATAGTAATAATTAATTGTAAATTGAGAAACGGCTTTAATTCGTCAAAACTAGAAAAACCTGATGCACCAAGCCCACTCACTTAAAGGGCCAGCAGAAAAATAAGACAATGTGGCCTCACAAAGTGGGAGGCTTGCAGCTGTTTAGCTTTCAGAAAGTAAAATGAAATGGGAATGATTTTCACTCTCTCTTTCTTATAAATTTAGCATCAACAAATGTTTTTAAAATGCATTTGCTTGATGGATTAATGTGATTTATGTCTAGTCTCAAGTAATCTATGGTGGTGTTCTTTGTGGCTATCTGGACATAGTTTTTCATCAGCAGGAATCACTGCAATTACATGACCAATAGAAGGCAGAAGGTTGATCATCAGTGATAAAGCTCAAGATGGATTAGTGTCGTGTTTCTTATATCTTTGTTCCTTATCTTAAAAAGCCATCCTGAGTTCCTTTTTTTTTCTGGTCCAACTCTTAGAGTTTTTTTGTTTGCTTGTTTCCTGCTGCTTGAGTGAGAACCATTTAAGATATTGGTAGGTTTTCCTAGTGCAAAGAGAAGGGCGTTCAAGCTGCAGTTTCATGAATAGCTGTTTACTCATAGAAATGTCATAATTCTGAGTATTGTAACAAAAGATTTTAGTATAGTGTGGCATTGAAGTGTGTTAAAAATATTGAAAACAATGTCATTTGAGTGGTTTTGCTGGTTACATTTTCTCAGTTTGTTTTGCTGTGAAGGTATCCTGGGACACAGGTAGAAGCCATCAGGAAAAATCAGTGAGCTGGATGTTGGATGGTGCACCAAAAAATAGTAATGACAATAATGAAGCCAAAAGAATATAAGCATATATAGAGTCAGAGCCATGTTCTCCCTATAATATTGGATATTGGCTTGCTTATTTTGAAACTTCCACTTGCATCCTTGAGATGTTATGATAGGCTTGCTTATTTTGAAACTTCCACTTGCATCCTTGAGATGTTATGATAGGTAAGAAACTGCCACATGATGATCTTTATTTTGTATGTCTTTAAAGGCTTATGACGGGTTTGCCAGCTTGGGAATATCGCGATTGCTGGAGCCTTCGGACATGGTTTTGTTAGCCATCCCTGACAAACTGACTGTTATGACCTATCTCTATCAGATAAGGGCACATTTCTGTGGCCAGGAGCTGAACGTGGTTCAGATAGAGGAGAACAGCAGTAAGAGCACATACAAAGTGGGTAACTACGAAACGGACACAAACAGTTCTGTGGACCAGGAAAAGTTCTATGCGGAGCTGAACGACCTGAACCGGGAGCCCGAGCTGCACCCACCAGACAGTGCTTTGGCAGACTTTGCCTCGCAGGATGACTCCGTGTTTGTCAATGACAGCGGCGTTGGCGAATCTGAGAGCGAGCATCAGACTCCTGATGACCATTTAAGCCCAAGTACAGCTTCCCCTTCTTCACGCAGGACTCGAAGTGACACGGATCCACAGAAATCCCAGCAGAGCTCTGGAAGGACTTCTGCATCTGAAGAAATTGGGAAGTGTAGCAGTACAGAGACAACACAAGCGCAGCCTGTGTTGGGAAGGAAGAAATTGCTGATAACTGACACTTTAGACTTCAGTGACTTAGCACATGTCAGTGATCAAAAAGAGGATATGTCTCCCACAGTTGCTTGTGAAGATAACAAGAAGAGACACCAGAGCTTAGACAGCACCTCTGGTTTCTCAGAGCAAGAAAAGCTGGGATGTATAGGATCCACAGAGAGCACAAGAGCAGATCCCAGTTCACCCGTCACAAAACCAAGTTTATCTCCTACTTCTAAGCCTGGATACTCGTATAATATGGATATGGATCTTGCAAAGAAACCACATTCTCCGAGGCAAACAGAATCTGATTCTGACAGTGATGCCAGAACAGCTTTAAATCATGCAGATCAAACTGCAAAAACAGCCCAGGTAAGACATTTGTGTCTGTGAATTAGGATGGAGGTGCTGTTCAAGTCCTTTTTCTGTGTTTGTAATTTACACCAAATCTTCGGAATAAATGGTGAGGTGAGCAGTGTATTTCTATCTTTGGGCAATAAATATTTTGCCTGAGAAGTAGGTGGTGCTGAAAAACAATCATTACATGAAAAACTGATTTTTAGAACTTGTCCCACTGTTGATCTTTCCAATCTCTCTCCAATTAAATAAATTTATATTCTCAACTATCTCAAAGACGGCTCCAAAGCTTTTGCTGCCATCTGTTGCATCTCATTTTCTCTGAGTATTGCATACTAAAGCAAAAACTGGAAAATATATAAATTCATTAAGAAATGTAAAGCTTTGAATACCTTAAAATTTACTAAAGATATTTCAAAATCTTGCCTGGGAAGCCACAGAGTCTCATGAACATAGCCAGGATGATGAGGTGGAAACTCCGGACTGTTAAATTATGCTGCTTTCCATTGAGTGGCCTAAGGCATGTTACTTCACCACAATGTCATTTTCTTTCTATAAAGATAACAGTGTATGCCCACCTACCTTGCAGATTTATTGTGCGACTGGAAGTTGAATATTATATATATGCTGAGTATTATCAATAAATCATGTCATCATAAAAATATGTAAAACATGTTATCCACTTACAAAAATGTCAAAGCAGGCTTATAACTTTTACCCCTGTGAAGAGTTTTCTTGAGTTTGGGCTTTGTGCCATTAGCTCTTGTAAGAAAAGAATATATCCAGTCTTTTGGTGGTGTGAATTGCTTCAAATATTTTTATGGGATTTTTTTTTCTGAGTAAGCACCATAAACATCACTTTATTGCAAGAGAAGCAGTCTATTGATGAGTGATAATGGCCAAAATTTGGTTCCAGAGCCAGCTAATTTCTTTCCTTTTATTAGTGAAATCTTGTGGGGTTTCTTTTCATCATCATCATCGTCATCATCATCATCTTTGTGTACTGGATGAGAAAGGAATAGATTGGCCCATACAGAATAAAAGAGCAGGAGGAGACAGGATTTGTTCTCTGTGAAGATTTTCATGGGCAAGGGTGTAACAGGCCAAGAAAAAGCAAGGGTTGGCTTTAAAGGTAGTTCTTTGTTGTTAATTACCGATGCATTTGCACATGGTGATAAAATCTCAGATGTGTGGCTCCCTCTGAACCTACGATCAGTTGTTGATTAGAGTCAACCACCTCTATTTCCAGGTAACACCTGTTCCAGCCCTGGCCCAGGTAAAGGCCTAGAGATGCATTTTCCCACTCGTCATAGTTGACCTTGACTAAGAAACCAGCCCTTGGGAGTGTGTCTGCCTGGGAGCTGCTCACGTCCTCGTGTTGCCTGTGCAGAACTCCCTTTTGCTGTTTCTGCTCTGCAGATATGCTCAGTCCTTTGTATGAAGAATGGACTTTCTTGTGCATATTCATAAATTCAGTAGAGCAGATATGTTTGCAGGGTTTATTGCCTTGTAACCAGCCTCTTCATGTTCAATTTAAGTTGTAAGTGAGTGGTATCCATATAAATAGCCAGCAAAGCATTTTTGTTGTAGCCATATTTACATACATATTAAAGTAAATAAGTAAACACATAGCATGTTTGACATGGCTTCTATGAAGCCAGTTGGGTTTTTTCCACAGTTGCAGTTTAAAGACATTAAATGTTGATAGAAATTAAGTTTTAGGGGGAAGAAAGAGAACTCCTATTTACATTATAAAGGCCTATGAATTTATTTATTTTTTTTTTTTTACATTTTGATCATCTTTTCATTTCTGTAGAATGCTCTGTCACCTCATGAAGACATAATTCATGTGGCTCCTGACCTTTATTGTATAGGAAGGCCTCTGGCTATTAACTACTGTATAAACGTTCAGTACCCTGAGGCTGCCTCGTTGTTAATTATATTTCTTTATTTTTAAGCAACGTATGTTGTCAAGACAGGAAGAACTTAAAGAACGAGCAAGAGTTCTGCTTGAGCAAGCAAGAAGAGATGCAGCATTAAAGGCAGGGAATAAACAGCTAACCAGTACCCTCATCCCAGCCCGCAATAAGCAGCTGAACGATGTAAGAAACATTGGCCAGTCTTGCAGTTTACAGCGTTAAAATGCATTGTGTGTGCTGTCACGGGGGAGACATGTCCTTGCAGAACATTTCTCCTCCACGTTTGATGTATTGTGTGTCCTTCATTCACTTTTCAAACCTGTCTCTCCTGATGTTTTGGCCAATAGAAAAAAAGGTGCCTCCCACTTCCCTAGAAGCATAAGTCTGGGAGCATCTTCTTTGATTGGCACTGCAGTTTCTGGTGGGATGAAACTCAAACATTACTTGTTAAATGATAGTGAAGTGATTTGTGCTATTTCTGATAACTTCTCTTTCAGTTAATGTAAATCATTTCCTTGAGCCTCTGATGTGAGCTCCTTGCTGCTTTGGAAGTGTTGTTGGAATGGAGCTGGGAATGGAGCTGCTTGTGTCAGTCTTGTAAAAGAGTTGATGAAACGATTCCTTTTTATCACCAAAGTTGATTATGCTGGTGAGGGGGGAAAGTGGAGCTGAGAAATGAGCTCCAGTGTTGAAGCAGCTGTGGTTGCATCTCCAGTGGCTTTCATGACAACCTGGAAGGATCCGTACTCTCTGGAGATGAAAGCTAATTAATTTTTATGCAAACTTTTGCAATGCAGGTTTTGTGATCCTAACTATGGCATGTTAGAGGCTGTACTGGCAACTGAGAATGTAAATGTGACTGAAAAATAATGATACAGAGAAAGTCTGGAATCTTTGCAGATTCCCTCCTTTCAGAGCCAAGTCCTGAGGGGCAGATTCTGCTCTTTACAGGATTGGAATCATACAATCAGAAAAGGAAGACAGTGATTTTTCGCGTTTCATTTTATTTTCTTAACTCTCTTGGATCCATGCTGGTTTTTCTTTTTTATAGAAATTCCTCTCTGTAGACTGACACTTCATTTTACTTTGAAATATATTTGTATATGCAGACAAGTCTTATTTATATACTTATTTGTATAATGATATATAAACTAATTTTTCTTCCTTTGTTTTTTAAATTTTTCCTAGATATGTATATTTTAGTACAAATTTCACTTTGGACTTTTTTTAAAATTATCTTTTCATAAAGAAAACGGCATCAGAGGAGAATTATTATAGACAACTACTCAGGCAGAAACAACTGTAATTAAAGTTGCCTAACATTTTTTATTACAAGCTCTTATTTTCAAAGGTTTTACAACTTTGCTAGTATTTCATTGTTTGAGCTGAAATCTTCCCTGTCGGCTCTTCTGCCTCAGGGTAGTATTTTTAATATTTTTTTTAATGTAAAAAAAAAAACCCTATTCATCTCTTTCTCTGTGTTAGGTTGGACAAAGCATTGTTTTGCTCATATTAAAAATAGATTAAATTTGGAAAGATGGTTAGATACCCTTTAAAAATTTGTTCAAAACAGAAGTCAAAGTTATATTCCACAAGTTAATACCACAATCTTGTCAGAGAACCTTGAAGATCAGAAAAGTTCCTAAGTGTCAGTGATAATTGTCTGCAGGGACACTGCCCAGCAAGAGCACCTTTTACCATTGTTCTCCTAAGGACTGAGGCCCCTTCTGATGCAAGTCGTAGTATTGGGAAGCAAAACTTTCTCTTTTAGACTCAAACTCCTGCTAATGAAATCCAGACAGGGGTAAAAAGAGCTGCCCCAGTGGCACAGAAGAGGTGCCCTGGGTAGGTGGCAATGTGAATTCAGACAATAATGAAGATGGTGTCTAGGCCATGAAAACCAGCTGAAGGGTAGGAAATGGTGATGGGTTTTCAGGGTGAGAGTTAGGACTGTGTAGTTCAGGCAGCCAGATTGCCCAGGGGAGTTTATTTCATTTGTTACAGAAGCTGAAAAATTAATTAAGAAGCCTGCAGGAAAGGGAAGGGCAGTCTTTTAATGCAGCTTGGCAGAAACAGAGTTTCTTACTGCCTCCATCAGAAGCTCAAGGAGAACTGTCCTGGAGCCATGAATGGTCCTGGCCCATGTGAAATCTGGGCACTCTGAGCCAACTGTGGTGGGCAGTCTTGACTTGATTGTCACATGAGAATGACAAAAGCTCCTCAACTCTGAAGTATGCTGTGGAGATGTGATTTGGAGACACTTAGAGGTGGTGTATAATAATATACATTATATAAAACTGAGTATAACATGTATGTATATGTTATATACATATCCCTACATGTGCATATTCTGAAAGAGAATGCATGTATGGATCAACATATATAGGTGTAAGATAAAACACATTGATTTCTGTTTTCCTTTAACACACTTGATATTAAAGAGATGAGGCATTTCCATATGATGTAGTTCTGCCAGTTTTCTACAGGTCATTGCTCATTTGATTGTTAGCATTTCTTATTTCTATTCAAAGTTTTTTGGTCATTAAGGTTAATAATAAGAACTTTGACTCAAAGCACTGTTGTATGTGTCAGTGTGCAGTAATGTGTAGTACTGTGTTATCCAAATGAGAGTTGTGATAATGAGAATCAGCATTTAGTAGTGGAAATTGGACGAGGCTCATTTTCAGGATGGATTGAGATTCAAAAGAAAATGGTTTAAAACAGGAAGATCTAATTTTAAATAAGAAAACTTTGAAGAGATAGTTCAGGGGCAATACTTCTGAAAATAACTCTTGAAGTTTGCAATTGCACCTTTTTTCATACCTTCTCAGAAAGAGCTTTAAGCATGCTAGTCTTTCAGACTGTGCTCTGTCAGTCACCCCAGCTAAGCAAAGCCTGTGGAGTCATTAGTGACTTTAGAAAAGTCTCATCTCCTAGGCCTTTCTGTTACCACTTTCCATGTGTCATGTGAGAACCAGGAGTTTCTGCCTTCCCAGTGACCAGGTGAGAGCAGCGTTCGGTGCACGGGGTTGGACAGTGTGCATGGTGAGGAAGGGTTGTGGCACTGCTCAGGGTCTGCAACATGGAGGAAATTTCCAAATCTGTACCATAAATACAGGTTTATTTGGTGTGCCTGACAGTGTTCCTCTTTCTCCTCTAAGCACAGAGCACAGCCTCATATTTCTCCCATTTCTCCCCTCCTTCCAGCATGGTAGAAGTTTTCTCATTGTTATGTCTGCTTTTGTGGTGCTCCTCAGAAGCCTTCAATCTTAAGCTGTGTGCATGCCAGACAGCATGTGAAGGTATGTTTGCAGGTATTTGAAGTCTTAAGAGGAGACTGCATTGATCAGAACCTCCTTGAAATCATGCTCATGGTTTAGGAGGATCATAGCTGTATCATTAAAATTGATGCAGCCCTTTGGAGACTGGAAGAATTAGCTTAAGAGCTCTGTGAACAGAGTTACTGATCCCTTCATGGATCCCTTTCTCTATGGTAGATTTATAAACAACTCAGCCTTTCTGCTTGCTTTCTTGATGTATATGTGCATGTGGTGACTTTTACGAGATGCTTCTGTCATTTGCAATCTGATATAACAGCTGTAATCACTTAGCTTTTAACCAGGAGAGCCCTTTTATTAGCTTACTCATTTTTATTTAACTTCCCTTTTCTCATGGTGAATATCACAGGGCTAGAAGGGACATATCTGCTCCCACCAGATGCTGTAAAATATCAACCTGTAGTGATGGTTGTTAGCAGCAGCAGCATGGCTGGAATGTGATGTTGGAAAGGTGAGGAGACTGGAGCTGGGCTGTGCGACCTATCCAGCAAAGTGACAGGCTAGAGGAGACCGCAGTGAGTGGGAAATACTCAGAAGTCATGGGCCTAAAAGGCCTTCCCAGGAGGGGAATCCTCATCTGCAGAACATGGGGTAGAATCTCTAATTCCCAAATCTCAGCATAACTCTGCTGTCAGCAAATATCTGTAAAGGCCGTTGGCAAAATCATCTTATTTTCTTTTAGTGACTGGGCCACATAAAGAATGGAAATTTACTGCAGCTGTCATTTACTCTCCAAACTCAAATGGCTATGGTTATAGAGTCAGCATGATTACAGAGAATGGAATTAGGAGTTAAGAAATGCACAGGCAACTTTAATTAACCTCCTTTGTGTATATGCATTATGATGTAGTCTTTAATTATGTGATCACATACTATTTTCCCCAAAGCAATTGTGTCTCATTTTCCTCAGAGGATAGAGGTGATGCAGAAGGCTGTTTGTCCAGAGGACCTCTGTGCTTTTGATTGCAGAAATTGGAAGCAGTACGACAAACGAAGCAGGGACTGCGAGGAGTGAAAAGATGAGGTCATGGTTAAGGTGCTTGAAAGAATTAAATGTACTTCTGCCTTTACCCGAGTCCCTGAACAGTGCCACTAAATCTTTTGAGCCAAATGTCCTCCAGGTGGTCACTATTTGTGTGTCCTTCCTTTCTGGATCACTTTGAGGCAAAAGTTTGATTTGCAGATATATTAAGCATCCAGGTCTGTCAGGAAAATCAATTGGAGCTGTGCTTGAGACATATAAAGGGCTGTATAAAGCTTAGTATACTGAAAAAAATTCCAAGTAATAGGCTTCCCAGAGTAAGCACCCAGTGATAGATCCTTTTAGCTGGATCTCTCTGTCTCAGTTCTCATCAGAAGAGCAGGGTAATAACTCTTCCACGGCTTGTTGTGAGAAGGGAATGTTATTAATGCTCTTGAGGCTCTTAAATAGCACAGAGGTGGGTACTGTGGAAAGAAATCAAGAAATTAACAATTCTGTCTTCAGAGCAAGACTTCAATATTGTGGTGTAAAGAATAATGCTACATATTAATGAGCCTGCATGTTGAACAGCAAAAATAAACCAAAGTACTGAACACCACTGAATAGAGCTCAGGTCTGGGCTGAAGACCAGGAGATAGTGAAAGTAAAAGGTGGTGCCGCAATAAGCCTCTGTTTTAGAGTATACAGAGCAGGATGAAATCTAAGATGATGCCCACTAGCTTTATTTCTGACATCTCCTAAATCCTTTGTAAAATTCTTGTAACTTTTTTTTTGTAAGGTGTTCAGCTTTAGCAGGGAATGCCATATCTAATAGAATTCATGAGAAATAGTGCTCATCTGGTAAAGGATGTGTTTTTCTCCCTACCAGGGGCTACAGATAGTTTCTGAACTTATTTGGATTTTGCATGAGCTAAGGGTTCCTCCATGGTGAATTTAAGTGCAGGACTAGATATCAGTATGAATCGGTATCAGATATGATAACCATATATGGATTTGGCTGAAAATTTTAAACTTTTAGGATCTGCCTAGATTCTGGGATGCAGGAGTTCAATAGCATGATACCTGGAGGGAACCAATCTGTCGTCTGCCTTTTTTGAAAATAGTAATTCTTTCTTCAGAGCAGCATTCCAATATGACTACACTAAAAATTGTGAGGGACTCCATAAGAATAATACAACCCGATGGTGGAGTGGGGGTTGGAGAATAATCCTAAGGCTGCTGCTGTGCTTAAGTGCAACTGTTGCTACTCTTTCTGTACAGAGAAAGATTTGGGTTTAATTATCTCTGGTACCATTATTTTATATTTATTCAAGCTGAATGACAGCAGTAGCCACCTCAATGTGTATATATTGAAAAAAAAAAGATTTGAAAGAGCAGTGGTGATTATGTTCAATTCTTTTAGTAGATTTTGCAGATAAAGTGCACTTCACCAAAAAGCTGTCTCCTCCAAACACACAGACACTGTGTGCAGAGGGCAGAGGAACGGGCTGTGCCATGAGATTGTTTCTCCTTGCTCGGAATACTGCTTTTTATTACTCTCTTGCTCAAAGGACTTGTTGCAGCTGTATCTAATTCATTTTTAATAAGCTCTTTCTACTTCAGGTGTCAATCTGTTGTGCCCAATACTTTTCATTTTCATAAATATTTAAGTGCAAAATGATAACTTTTTTTTTTCCCCATGAACTGGACTAGTGGAAATGGAAGTTCTTTTTAGAAAGGCTTCAGAAAGTGACAGAATCTGAAAGGAGATGAGTCTTTATAATCTTTAATTTTGATTGCATACATTTGCACAAATACTGGATATGCTGACTGCAATAAAATAAAAACAAAGCATTATTTTAAATGCTCAGAAAAAAACGCTCTGTAAATGATACCATTTATTGATCATATCCAGCAGTAATCTGCTGCCCCTCTGAGCTCCAAAATATCCAAACTTATCTCCAATAAGTTAACTGTAGCCAACGTGAACAGGAGTGGTACCGTAGGCAAATTCTGAGTAGATAGCAAAAATAAAATATTTTAATTTGATTGAAAGGTGCCTTAAACTCAAGGTAGCAATGCAAGTGTTCTTTCCTCCAATTATATTTTCACATTCTTGAAGATGAATAATTTTTCAGAAAGTATTTCTGTAGTATTTTTTATTTTCTATGTCAAACCAGAAACCCTGCTTCTATTGCATTAGGAAAGGTATCCAGTTCACTGCTGGATTTTTTGTAATCTCCTCAGTTGGAAAATAAATGCCTGTGATTGAGGTGGTAATGTTAATTCATTTAAGGAAGCACTCTCAAGTTATTCCTATCTTATTTTTCTTTAAAAAAAAAGAGATTAAAAACCTGATCTTTATTAATTAAACATCTAGCATGAATTTATTGAGGTGTAGGACTTTGCAGGTGGCAACCTTGGTCTTTTAATATTAATTGGAAAATATTGATTGAAAAAAGACTGGTCTGTCATGCTGATAATTGCAACCAGATTTAGATATGATCATTAGATCTTCCCAAGATTATGAAGAAGGAGTTACCATCTAATTGGTAGAAAGATTGAACATTATTTTGGTAATCCCTGAGCTTTGGTAACTTATTCCCTGTTGTTCATTTATATGTCTTGTCTGTATGCCACTATAAAGTGGTTAAATATGGTGTAAGCTGATAAGACTGTGCTGTAGAGTATTTACATTTCATGAGCATTCCAAGTTTTATAGTTGTTTTAACAATATACTTTTCTTTAACTGGAGGTTAGACCTACTCACTGAACACTTCAAACCCACAGCTGACCTGGTCTTTGCTTCTTTATAGCGACATGCTAAGGTGGAGGCACTCTGATCTCAGTTCCTTGATGGCAGGAACAAGCAACTTGTTTTATTTAACATTCCTCAAAACATGAAAAATAATCTATTACTTTCCAAAAAGGTTATACATCTTTTGACTTCATATTTGGCCTGTTTAAGCACTTTCTTACTATGAAGTTGTGATATTTCACTGGACAAAAATGTTGCTGTAGACAAGTCCTTGACGTTGCTGGGAAAGTAAATCAATTAGTGCAAGTAAACTAATTTTTAAGAAGAATTAGTATGCACTGCCAGTTTTATAGCAGGAAGGATTTCCTGCTATAAGGAATAAAGCATAACCTTTGATAATGGAGGACATATCTTAGCAGTTACAGTTTAAGATACAAATGCTTGAGTTTTTCAGCTGATTTTTATTGCTGTTATTTCTGTAAGATGTATCTATTTACACCAGTTAAGGATCTGGCCTAAATACAAAAATGTATTTATTATGTGGCTATAAATTCAAGGTGCTGCGCAGTCTGCAGCCATACCATTAACTCACACGCTGACAGAAAATAAACTGGAAGTTTATTAATGGAATATTAAGATCATCTGAACAAAATTAGTTCCAAAATTTTAGCGTCTTCTATCCATTTATAAATATTAGGAAGAAAAAAAAGAAGAAAAAAGAAGAAGGAAAAAAAAGTCTCTGTTTCAGAGCTATCCCTTTGTGTGCAGAATGAGACCCGGGTTTCTCAGCCCCTGGAATGCTCTTTTTCTATCGCTGCTAATAGCTGTGGACGTTTTCCGTGTGGATGTTCAGTACACGGTGTTGTGAATCCCAGGATGATGTCGCCATTACTTAGAGCTGTATTTTGCATTGCCTATTCTGTGATTGCTCAGCATGCACAAGGGTAGAGTTAAAATCTTTATTCATTTCATTTTAAAATGTTTCTTTTGTTCTCCTTATCGTGTTCTGGCTTTCCCAAGGATATATGCCTTGAACGAAAAGTCACATGTGCATTACTAATTGTGTGCCATTGTATTTACAGTTCCTAGTGGTGGCACTGTGAAGCTACTAATTCTTTTGCTTCACTTGATGTAAAATAATCTGAGTGTCTTTGATAGCAGTGAAACAGTATTAATTGTTTTGTACATTTCTTGGTCACTCTTCTTAGGTGGTCTTCATAATCTATTAGAACTTTCAGCCAGATTTTTGTAATGTCATGCCTCCAGCAGTGATTAAATTGGTAATTAATGAACAGTCCTTGGCAACATAAACCACATCCCGTTAATTTTCCCTTTTGAGTTTTTAGAAGTTGTCGTCTCTGTCAGAAAGCATTGCGCCACCTTGCTACGGCCCCTTGGCATGGAACCACAGCGACGGGATTTTTTGCAGCCATTAGTAGATCAGAGCAGTAATTTCACAGTATTTTGGTCAGGGTAATTATAGTACCAAGTACCGAGTAGAGTTGGGAATTCACACAAGAAGTCCAGAAATACCAGGTGAGCTTCCTTGTGTTCACTGGGACGTTATGATTAGTTTAATTGGGCTTTGTTTGATTTCAGCCGCGGAGACTCTTTGTGCCACGGCACTGCAGCCACTTTCCACTTTAGTGTTTCTGACCTGCATTGACAGGAACTGGTGCAAAAATGAGCTCTTTGAAGTGGGACTCTTTGGAGAGGGCAACTAAAAAAGGGGAAGAGTGATGTGTAAGTAGTGTACTGTAGCAAAGCGCGACACCAGGCCAAACACCCTGCGTTTTGCGGGTGATGTGATTCAAATTCTTTCATATTTTTCAGCCAGAACAGATAATATTTCTGCTACATTTGTGCAAATCTCGGATAAATTACTGCATTTAAAAACACAATCTGTTTCTAATCTCTGGCTTTTACATAGCACCTGCTGTTCTACCTTGCTTTGAAGATACAGTTGTTTCTCTCACCAGAAATTCTGTGAATCGTCTATTTAGTCCCGCAAACAAATCTGGGAGAATGCATTAATGAGACTGCAGCTGCACTTAGCAGTTCACATGTCACAAAATAGTAGGTAAAGGCATTCATACTTGAGTGACTGACTATAGGTGTAGTGGCCTTCAGCAGTACATTGTGCACATTAAACTTTAAATAGTCACTTGCCTGTTGGCTTCTGAATGAAAGGACTGTCACTGGTCACTTCTCCTAAAGCCTTAATGAAACCAAATAGTTTGCTATGAGTTTGGGCCTAACCATTGGGGTGTTTCATGCAGTCTTGTCAGTTGATGTTCATGAATTGACTTGAACGAAGATCAAAGTGTTTCTCAAAATGGAGAAGCGGGGAGAGAGACAGCTCCTTCAATTGCACCACAAGAGCTAATCAAGCCATCAGTTCTTTATGCACTCTGCGTGCCTTTAGAATTTAATACCCAATGGTTTGTCAGGACAAATTGAAATTCGGGGGTTGGCGGGGAGCGAGGGGGAGGTGGAGAGTGTCCCTCCTCAGCCTGCTGAAAATAAAATAAGCGCTTCACTCTTCTGGAGGATCGTTTTGATAAATTGTATCATTTAATGTAAAACTGCAATATTGATTAAACATTTGGGGTTGAAAAAAAGAATTTACGGTGACAGGATTCAGTGGGCATTATGCACCTTAGCACTGAGTAAAGATTCAGGTTCAAAGTGAAAGAGAAACTAAACTCGGGGTGATTTTTTTGTTTCTTTGATTGCTAATGAACTTTTTTTTTTTGCCGAGACATTTTAAATTGGATTCAGAAGATAGATTTTTGAGTGTCAGTTAAAACAAAGTCATGTGAAAATGCCTCTCTCTCTCCCTCCCTCCCCTTCTCTCTTTTTAATTGATATGATTTAGGCAGAGGAAAATGGTAAGGGGGATTTTTCTATTGCAGAAGCAATTTTTAAGGGATTTAGTCTTATTTAGCCTGAAGGTCTTCACACTAATGAGAGCACTTAAGTTACGTCCAGGCGTTGATTAGACAGCTCATCTATCAACTGGAGCATGAGAATTTGTATTTTAGGTACCTTTTATACATAATAATTTTTTTTTTATTACTTTAGACTTTATTTTCCACAAATCTTTAATTGCCTTCTTTCACATCCAGGGTGTCTGTAACTCAGCTGACAGAGTACAAATGCGAACAGGGAAATACTCAAACGTTTGATGTTGAGCACATTTCAATACGTTTTGATAATACCGAAATTTCGACAATATCGAAACTACATCTGTAGAAATTGGCGTGCTGCGTGCAAATTGCTACCAAGATGCGTTTCTTAAACCACCACAAGCTCCCCCAAAGTCTAAATGCATTTATTCAGGACACAGAATTGTATATGTATTTTTAAATGCCCGACTACTCCTTCCACCCCCAAATTGTGAATGCTCTCTCTACCTGTAGTTTTTTTGCCATGTTTAAAACACAATAGCATCTTAATTATTTTCTGAACCGTTCTGAAAAGTACAGCTTTTGTAACTTTTTGACATTTCAGGTTTAAAAAAAATTAAAACGTTGCCACCAGCTTGCACTATGAGCAGCCTGTAATAACAGTTAAAAAAGCTTTCTGAACTATTTGACAAGATTTCTTCGTGCTGAGGCCATATGCTGTAGCCTTTAAGCTATTTCTTCCTATCAGTTTCATTATCACCTGCCTCTGAGTCTCCAATATCATCAGTAAGCACATGCAGAATCATAATTATGCCATGTACAAGTTCTTTGATAACATGTACAGTTTTCTTCTTAATTCTTTATCAAATGCATTGATCGTGGCATGTGTGCATTGATCCAGGTCCACCATCTGGCTGTGTGTGATAAGCACAGTGGCATCTTTGCATTTCCACTGTCATTCATTGCGCTACAATTTGGCTGCAGGGGAGTAGTGGCTGGGATTAGCCCTGTTCTGCTACTTACTTGCATTTTAAGTTGACACCTCTACAGCGGCTCAGACCACATTACAAACTGAAACACATACGCACGACTTAGTGATGTGACACTCCTCAATAAGCTTACTCCACTAGCTACTCAACAATCTGTAATTGGATTTGTAGGAATAACAGCAAAAGATTTCCTAAGAATTGCTGGGGACAGAAGGTGAAGTTTTCTCATTATTGGCAAAAGGCTAGGTATAGATCTTAGGCGATTGGTATTTTCCATTAAAAAAACCTGCCAGCAGTTTGCAGGACTTTTTTAAAAAAAAATCCCAGCAAAATAGGGTTCAGGGAGATGTAGGGTTTGCACTTGTTCTTTTCATTCTCATCACATAGAAGCAGACAGGGATCTCGTTACCCTCCCCCAAAAATTGAGAGAAGGGGGGGGAGGAAAACCAACTTTCGGAGGCCCCCTGCAGCCCGCTGGCTTTGTTCGGCTGGGAGTGACCCGGGAGCATTCCTCAGGAGGGCACGTCCCCTCCCTTGGCGCGGGGCTGCCTGCCCCAGGAGGAAGCTTCCCAGGATGGCAGTCTGAGAGATGCTGCTCTCCAGCTTACGCATCCCATACACTTGCCAAAAGCCTTTGTTTCATAACACCACTTTTTTTTTTTTTTTTTTTTTTTTAAATTATAAAGTCAAGTTTACACAAGAGAAAATCCCTTAAGTGGAGCTCGACGAATGTTGACTCCTACAATGAGTAAGCAGCTTTCTTAACTTCTGTCTGTAACTCAGCTGTGGAAAGGCACAGAAAACACCATCTTTAGCCTGTTCATCTCAGATGAGATGTTCTTCCCTGTCTGGATGATGGCATTATTTTAGGATATTTTTGAGCCAACATGCTTGAGCCCCTGTTTGTGGTTCATGCCAATAGCACTGACAGTCACAGTGACAGGCAGAACAAACTCATGGATCCCAGCACCTTAGGTGATTGTTGACCTTAATTATACTTCCTGGATGGGGGAGAACACAAACTTGCCTAAGCAGGGAAAATTCCAGGGAAGAAGTTAGAAGAGGCCTTTGTCTCTGCTTTTGGTTTAGGTCAACTTTCTCAGTGATGTTTCCTGGGAGCCCCATGGGTCGGCAGGGCTGCCCTCGCAGGGTTCTCTGGGAGAGTGCCTCACTCTCTGCACCAGTGCAAGCGAGCCAGGACAGAAGGAAAACACAGCGTGTTTCTGGAATTGGGGATCTCAGCCTGTCCCTGAAACTTTCTGTAGAGCCAAGTGCAGTGTGAAACAGACATGATATCCTCTGTCACAGAGATGTGCAGCTCTGAAATGGTTAAATGGGTTAAATCTTATTTATCTGAATAGAACTTGGGGGCTGTTTAGCAGAATGCTCCAGCACAAATACCTGTGGTTCACTTTGACGTTACAATTTTTTGTTGGTTTCTTTACTTATAAATACTTGAACTGTTAGACCTTTTACTTTTTTCTCTGAGAAAGATGTATTTGTACCAGATTAGAAAAGCTAAACTGTTTCTTTACATTGAATAATCAGCCTGTCATGACAAATCTATCTACTTCTGCATGAGTAGGTGCCAGTTTGACTAGCTTCTTTTAGGCTCACACTGGGTTTTAAGCTGGATCCGTGTGCATGACTGGCAGTGCATTTGTTGGACCAGATCTAAGGAGCCAGAGAGCGTTCAGCTCCTTTTTGCCTACAAAAGAGCAGCCAGACAACCAGCAAGAGGCCTTGGATGTAGCACAAGGTGATACTTACTTAGTCAGACATTCTTTTTTTCAAATATTTTTTTTTCCATTCAGTAAACTACGAGTTTTTCAGTTTCACAATGACACAAGGAATTAAATTATCTGTGGATTGTTTTTCTACAGCCACCATTCTTCACACAGAAATAGTGTACCAAGTGAATTGTGCGTTTTCCAGAATAATATAAAATTATTTTTAAAATTAAAAAATAAAAACAGAGGAAATTGCGGGCTACTTCTTTAAAAATGCCTCCTTGGTTTAAGGAGATGTTTTCCATTTTACAGCCATGCCACCCCATTTTATTGTGAATTTTGGGAGGTTTTTTTTCTTAAGGGGGACAACTTTGTTAAGATGTTGTTTGTGATTCTTCCAATTTTAGACTTTGAGCTACTTCTGTGTTCATTCTGTCTTGTCTCATCAGTGTATTAGTGCCATAGCTCCTAAGCCAGTAGCTGCTTAAGCAGTTTGATACTTTTTGTGATATGCATTCATGAAAAAGTATTTTCAAGCTACATGCAGTTCATGGATAGTGAGGTAGCTGATGTACCTCAGAAGGCAGAAAATACCCAAGATGTTTATGTCTGTCTTTACTTACCACCTTCTATGATCTGAATAGCCACAGAAATCTAAAGCCACTTTTGTTTATGCCGAGTGTTCCCTGCTTAGCAATCCATATTTTGCTCGCTACCTGTGTATTTTGAGCTGTTCTGAAACAGTGGTAGAGACCAAACATAAATGTGATCCCCAGGGTGATCAGAGATTTAATCTGACCAGATGGGACAAACTTGAGAAAGATTTTGACTTTCCACTCTGTTTTGCAACAAGAAAGGCTGATTTTTTTTTCTCCCGTCCTTTCTTTGTTAGCAAAGGCAGAGATCAGGCCATCCCCAGAGGAATGAGCAGGTGTGGCCATTTACAAGCATGTCTGGTTATATTATAAACCAACATAAGAAAAGTTTGAAATGGTTTGAAAAGATCTGCTAAACAGTTTTAATGTTTCATCCCAAATCCTATTTACTCAAACAAGAGCCGATCAAGGTCGCAGTACAACCCAGCCTGCTCAAACCTTTAAAGCTCGTGTAATTTTATTTATTTATTTTTATTATTTTTTTTTATTCTGTCTTCTCTTCTAACTGAATAGGTACATTTTGGTAATCCTTGCCTCTGGACAAGCACAGAAGTCTTTTTCTTTCTGAATGGCTAATAACAGAGCCGTTCTTCCTGTCTAATGATGAAAGAGGTGGCAGTCAAGTTCTTTCTCTTAGATTTACTGTGCACTCACGGCTGACCACGAACCATTTTGAAACCTACAGCTTCAGGAATCTCTCCCTCTCATACAATTCTGGTTTGATTTTGTTGCTATGGGTTATAAGTACTTTATCACATTTTTTAAATTTTGCCTTTGTCCCCCAGTCTATGGTCACGTAAAGAATTTACTTTTTAAATGTCAAATAAATGCAGTTCAACAGATTATTTTATTTTAATATAGTGAACGGATGATACATTATCAGAATTCTGGTGTAAAGTCAGTTTAGATCCTCCCAAAATTCTACCAAAGGAGGGCTGAAAATCCTTGGCAAAGGTTTTGTGGTTTATTTTCTCGTTCTTTTTAATGTGAGAGGATTGCAAAAATTTTAGTCATTTAAGGAGATGGTTTTTAAGGGGGTATGTGGGGTTTTTTCTCTGAAAGACTCCACAACTCTCAATATTTTCCTGACTTGGGCAGCTCTCAGCTGGCTGGGTAATGATCTCGGAAACTGCCCTGCCAGTGTTTCACATTTGAATTCACCTTCCCAAATCCACGGCATAATTTTTGGCCAAAGTAATGTCAGTCATTGCCGTCTGCGGCGAGTACAAACAGGACCCCCTAATGGCAGCCATTTTTATTTGTTTCTTAAGATCCAAAGGCTGCTGAAAGAACAATTGGATAAAGTTGAGGATTGGAGAAGCTTGATTTTCTTGTTCCAGTGAAATGAAACTCCCGTCCTTTTTTTTCTTCCCCGTTCCCTTAAAAGCCGGAGTCAGCTAGGGGGTTGTAGCTGTGTCAAAGCCGTTGGGATGCCACTGCTGATCACTTTAATTACTAGGACTAAGGAGGATAAAATTAAAAGTAGCACCATTGAAGCAGTGGAAGAAAGCTTGCCGAGATGTCAGTGAACTGTGAAATATAAAAATTGCATACCAATACATTTTTATAGGAGGGAAACAAGGAATTACATTACTTATTCGTGGAGAGTTTGTCCTTAAATAGTGAAGTTTTCCTCACTGTGCATCTGCATGGCAGATCTGTAAACCATTACAAAAATAGTTGAGCAGAAATAACAAAGAAAACTGTAATGTCTCTTTGGCATCTCAGATTCGTGTCAGAGGGTGGAAGATTTTACTGAGTTTTCAGCTGTACAGGGAAAAATAAGTCACTGTATGTGTGTTTGCTTGGTCCTTGCTTGGTGCAGTGCTTCTTTTCATATCTTTTGGGTTGTTGTTTTTTTTTTTAAATACTTTTGTTTATGCCTCTGTACCTCTCTCACATGCTTTCCTTTCCAAATTCTAGCTTGATATGCTGATTAACTATTTTTCTGTACCTTAAAACTTTATCTACTTTTTCAGCTCTCAGTTACATTGCTCCTTCTTACCAGTGTTTCTTCTGCCAAGCTCAGTAACCGAGGGTTCAAATACCTGAATTGAATTTAAGCAAGAACCAGGCTGGTTTTTCCCTTATCCGCTGGTGATGATTGGCTTAATCAGCACAAACACAAGCCACCATAATCTGTGTTTGCTTGGAGATCCCCGGGATGTTAATGACTATGCTAATAATTCAGGATACAAGTTCTCTTTCAGGAGGGGAGGAAAGGAGATGGGAGAAATCAGCCAGCTCAGTTTAGGGCATTTTTGTCACAAACACGTAACTGGTCCTTTTTTAAATTACATGTGCTGAAGTAGATTAAATTGTTTGATGTTAAACCACATGAGAAACTTAATTTTGTACATTTGTTCTTAGCAGTCATTTAAGTCCACAAGTTCCTATATCCAAGGAATTAGGAATATTAGAGATTTGAGCAGGTTTATTTCAAGTAAAATTCAATGTAATTAATGTTACCAAATATTGTGGGTCGAAATAAAACCGTTTGCTGTGTCAGTTGTCTGGCTAGAAATTAAATTAAACTGATCTATTATATTGCATGAGGCGGGGTATTGAGGGGGAAGCTTTCAGGTTGTCTTTCTAATGTGTACTTTACTAAATAAATTTTTGATAGAACTGTTGCTCTCTGCCTTCTGGGAAGTTAAAGGGTGAGAAAGCAAACAAAGCCCATGTGCCATCCTGCTGCCTCACAAGGCTCAGGCAGAATTGTCTTTCCAGGGGAGGACATTAGGAGAAAAGTAAATCAAGGCAATCTGATAGGGAATCGGGACTCTGTCACTCAGAGGCGAGATATTGTGCTGTGTCCATATACTTTGTTTACTGTAGGGTTTTATGAGTTGTAACCTGCCCATGCAAGCTGTTAATGAGGCTAAATCTTTCTGCTTGAGGATTGAATTACAGCACACCTCTGGGCTAATGGTTATAAACAGAAAGTCCCATTAGGGCTGCATTCTGATTCAGTCATTTGCATTTTTTCTATTGTACCGAGAACAATGCTGAGTAAATAGCTACAAACAAACAATTTACATGGAAATGGATAAAATGTACCTAATTAGTATTTTGCCCTTGTTTTATTAATGATTGCTTAAACTAAATAGTACTTAGCAACAGCTCTCACCAGCCTCTGCAGGTGTGGGATGCTCAAGTTTCTGGGTTGGTGGGAAGGCTGCCAGAATGGCTCTCCAAAATTAGGCAGTTTGTTATATTCCACTTAGTTCAGGTCAACAGCCTGTACCTGGGATTTATCCAGGTCATTATGTCAACAATACATAAACTTATTGGCAGGTTAGATTTAAGCCAAGCACCGACTTTGTTGCACTTTATGAGCATTTCTGATATTGAGGGGAGGAGAAAAACAGTCCTAACTCTGCAAAAATCCCATGCTTAAGGTGAAAACTGGAAGGGTTTCCCTTTAGGAGACTGTGGAGTCTTATAGATATGTTTAAACCCATCTTTTTATGAAGGATTTTTATCTTGGTGGTTTAGTCTTTTACAAAATTTCATGCTGCAGAACTTTGTTTATTTATGTAACTGAAATATTATTATGCTTCTAAGTTATGAGCTTTTGTGGGACAGCACTATCTGTTATGGTTCCAGTATGATTTCTTTAATTATTGACCAAAGATCCACTAGTAAGATGTTTTAAAGAGATGCAAAGTCGTCTCTGCCGTGAGAGCATCTATTGTTCTTTCAGTAATTTTCATTAGGGATTTTTTTTGTTTGTTTGTTTGTTTTTAAAGGAAATTATCCATTGAAGTCCAAGAACATGCCTCAGATTTGATGCCACTTTAAAGTCAGTTTGGTGCTTGGAGTAACCAAGAGCAGTATCTGTCTTCTCAGTTCAGTTTTGTGACAGAATACTACTCAAATGAGTAATTCAATTTAGTAAAACTATTTTATAGCCACGGTAAAATTTCACTCAAATCACTCATTGGGGGTGATTACTCTGAGACTAAAGTGTCTGCAAATTTTCAGCAAAGTGTGTTTCTAGAACATCATTTATAAAAGCTTTACATTGCAAATCATCAAGTTTCTAATGCAGTAATAATTTGGGGAAAGCTTAAAAAAAATAATCTGACGCATGGATGTCTTTAAAAATTGTGGTGTGACACCCAACTGATATCGAGCGTCCTATTTATAATGTGGGCCAAGCACCATGCTGTAAACCAGTTCCTATCATGATGATCAGATTGAGAATGAAATTGCATTTCTGTCAATTACTGAGTTGGCAACTGTTCAATATATCTTAGCAGCAAGATGAAGAGCGGCGTCGGCAGCTGAGAGAGAGAGCTCGTCAGCTAATAGCAGAAGCTCGATCTGGAGTGAAGATGTCAGAACTTCCCAGCTACACTGAAATGGCTGCAGAAAAGTTGAAAGAAAGGTCAAAGGCATCTGGAGGTGAGCTGAGGAACCTTGTATCTTATTCCTATGGCAACCCAGAAACCAGAGACCTTTTTGGATATCACTTTTATTCACACTTCAAAACGTTGTTGTTCATCAGGTGAACGTATCAAAAGACCTGGCCCTAGATGCGTTTCCTAAATCTGCATTGTGTCTCTTAATTTCCAACAGTTAAAAGAAAAGCATATATGTGATTGAAAGGGAAATATGTTCTGTGAACAAGTAGCTCATGTTGGCCCGTTATTTACAGAATTCTTACCAACAGATTTTTAGAATTTCATGGTTGTTGGTTGTCTTCAATATATATTTTTATATAGGAACATGGACATAATTTTGGGAGAAAATAACATTTGAAATATTTAAGAGATGTTATTTTTTTATTAAATGTGTTCACAATAAGAGAATTTTAAAAGTGGCCTGTGAGAGGTGGGGGCAATGACCTTTTGATTTTAAACAGCAGTCTTTTGCTTGCTTTTGAAGGTTTTGAGTTGTAATGTTGCTATAATGTTATTAAACAGACTTTGAAATACCATTAAAATTCATATACCTGCCAGTGCTATGAGCTGGAGTAATGTAGTGTCACTCAAACTCAAATGGGTGCTGAGCACAGTTCAGTGGGTTCAGTGCGGGCTTCTTGCTCTTTTAATGTCTTCTACATATTCTAAAGGAAATAGTGTTTCTCAAACTAACTCAGTCATAAGCCAAACTTTAAGGAAAATTCAGCTTGATACTGACAATGCATGTAGATTCAACAAAAATATTTATTTCTTCTCTACTACATATATAAGTTGTATGCATGAATATTTGAATGCAGTCTTACTGCACCCTAAGCCCTACGCTTGTGTTCCATTTAACACCAAAGAGAAAGCAGTGAGCTGTACATGTCCCTTTGAGTCTGGTCTTCAGTTTTACTGTCTTTTCCCCTTAAACCAAGCTTGCCAACACAACTCTTTTGTGACAAATAGAGAAATTATATCCTTGATGGCAGTGAGACAAGCTGAGCCAAATGACACAGGACTTGGGTGATACACAAGCCGTGGTATTCCTCATCCTTCTTCACAGTTCATGACTCGCCATCCTACATTATTTCCTCCTCACTGTTTCATCATGCCTGTGCATAGCTGTTCCTTCTCTCAAAGAAGGACTTTGTCTGATTCTGCCCTGGGTTCTCAGCTGGATAGCAGTGACCCTGTTGCAGTGACTCAGTTGTAGACTTTCTAAATATCCCAGTGTGTTGCTTTCTGGGATGTGGTCATCCTGTTCATATTTTCCTCTGTATTTTGCCATTGCTCTTGCTGCCATTCATGCAATTTGTAAACAGTCTGAGAGGTAGCTGTGCATATATATTAAAAGAAATCTGTGTTTGCAGAGGGAGATTGCATATGCACCCAGAGAGTTTAGTGTTACTAAAAGAGCAGACAGTATCAGAATTGATGACAACTCATTTATAAAGTTATCACCACTCTACCTATTGAGTTTTATCCAGTGCAACAATCTCCCAGCTTTCTACTTTTGCTTTGATTTATACTTCCTCCTTCGATTTTTCTTCATTCATACAGTAGTTTGGCCAATCTATTTGAACTTCTCTTGGACCTAAAGTTTTCATTCCCTGTCTTGTTTTATCCCTCTTTGCTTTTTTCGCGACAGTGTGCATTTTATAGCATTTTCTTCTGCTTCCTCCTTCTCAAAAA
This sequence comes from Anthoscopus minutus, assembly GCA_013399455.1. Lineage (NCBI taxonomy): Eukaryota > Metazoa > Chordata > Aves > Passeriformes > Paridae > Anthoscopus > Anthoscopus minutus. The sequence goes on from VWYI01002163.1 coordinate 31,053, forward strand.
GCTTTCCTTATGGCAAATCTTCCACATAATTCTGCCATACCACTGGTATTTTCAGGTACTACACCAAATCTCCCCTAAAGAAGTTCATTCTTCTAAACTGTAGTAGTTCTGTGAAATGGCACCAACGCTTTACAGACCAAATGAATTGTAATTACTTCTGGATTTAGTCTTTTTTCGTTTTTCAATTTCCACCAAAGATTAGGATTTAGCAGTCTCCTTATTACTATGGGACCTTGAATGTTTCTTCTAACTGCATTCACATTTTTATTGTGTAGAATCCTGTATTCCCTACACAATACCCAAGACAAGCTTATTATCTTGTGTCTTCCAAGCTCTCTTGTCCATTATACATCATTAATCTCTTCTTCTGCATTGATTGCAATTACTTTTTGATTTACAAAACAGGAATGTACCAAACAATTTTACTCTCTATTCAATTATTTCAGAAAAATAGTGGCTTTTCAGCTCTGGGATTCTGGAGTCTTTAAAGAGTAACTTCTTCCTTACAGCTGTAGGTAAAAGCGTGATATCTTTCATTGTTTCTATATGCTCATTAAGAATTTCATGCCTTGGCACTGCTGCAATATTCTTTGTTAAAAGGGTTTATTTAACCAAGGTCTGAGAAACTCAAATGACTATGGCAAGTTGAAACTTTTCTGGATAAACAGCATCCCTAGCTATGAAATCCAGTCTTTTTCATAGGTTATTTGGCATGTGAGACAGTAAATACTTCTTCCTGCCAACTGCCAGAGGGTTTGGGATGGCAGCTTCAAATTTATTAGATGTCCTACTAGCTTCAGGCTGATAAGCGGATGCCTTGAGATGGATCCAGGGACAGTGTCAAGATAGAGATCCAAATATCCCCCCTTTTCCTAGCAGCAGTGGGACAAAGGAATTGACATATTATCTAGGAATTGTCCATGAGCGGTGGAACAGCTGTCTGCCCTTCTGGGATTTGGGTGGTGTGTTTTCTTTACTCTTTGGCACATCTCCATCCTTTATTTGAGCTGGCTTTGGTGTGAGGAAGTGGCTCGGACCTGGGGGGTGGGGAGGACAGGGTATGTTCAAGATTTCACTTCTGAGGCAGTGATCTTCAGGGAATGTACGTGGTGGCACAGCCTTACTCATCATGCTTAGTCTCCAACTCATGGAGCAAGTTGTAGGTCCTTAATATTTTTAGCAGGCAGTATTTCTATCTGTCGACAGTTACTGCTGTAATTTCTTGTCCTGACATCAGATTTCTTGTACATGGAACCAGTATTTCAACTCTGCATTTCAATTCCCCGCCTTTGCTGCCTTTATTGCTGTGCACAGGCTCCTGTCGCATCCTCTAGCCTTAAAGTGAACTCTGTACCTGAAAGAAATTAAACTAAATATCTCAACATCCACAAGCCTGGAGGACTTCCCAGAGAAAATGCTGAAGGCTGGACATATCTTCCCTGAAGAGTGAGTACTATTTGTGCAGCTTCTCCCAGTAACGTCATCCAGCCCCATCAACACTTTTGCTTCATTATGAAAATTATTCCTTTTTCATTTAATCTAGAAATTGATGCAGTCAACTGCAAATCCTCCACATGTGGAGAAGCTTAAACCAAGTCAGGAGAATATCAGTTTAGCCACAAATTAGGCCTGACCTTAATCGGAGTCGTAAGATGTAAGAGCTATAAAATGCCTCTGGGTCTCTTTCCACCAATATTCTGGCATTTCCACATGGTTCCAAAAGATACTTATTTCTCTCTCTCCAGTCCAGACTGCAATCCATGCTGTGTAGAAGGTGGTCAGTGCTTTTAAGTTGTTGACTCAATCCTTTATCTTTTATTTTGTTTATTCCTTCATGACATAGTAAAGCTTTGCTGTCTTTCTAGGATTCAAATTCACAAACTTTTCAAGGAAGCAGTTCTTCAGTCCTTCAGTCATTTTCTAAATGTCTGCCCTGGTTCTAGACCAACTGCTTTAAGTTTTTTGCACTAGCAATTTGTTCTTTTCATAAAAGATATCTGTTATCTCTTCACCATGTTGTTCCTTTCATAATTTATAATTGCAAAATCTTGTTGTAACATGCTCCCTAAACACATTTCCCTTTTAATACACTAGAAGAACATTGAACTAGAAAAAAACCCTAGAGTAATTTAAATCAAGGGATCTAGATTTTTAAAGATACTCAAAAAATTCTGAAATGACTTCAAATTACTGCTTTTAATTGATTTTTTTAAAAATAAAGTGTAATAGTCCTGATAATCATATTCAGTCAAAATCTGCCAACTTTAAATTAAATATTAGGTCAGGTCATTATCTGATACTAGAAACTGGTGTCTTCCACATTGCCATCTCTTTTGTGTCCTAAAATGGTGGTGTCAAAGGCAGTGCCTCTGATCTCATATTGCTATATTAAATTAAAGAAAATCAAATTATCTAATATAAGCATTCCCTTAGCATGCAGGAGTCTTAAACCCTGTCATCTTGTTTAGATTGTTTTGACACATCTAGCATCTGGTGGGATGACCAGTAGCTGTGAGCTGACCTTGTGAGCTGTCTCCTTTGGGTGATTCCAAAAGTCATTGCCTGCTTCTAGGCTCCAGGTGGATTTGGTTTCCCTCTGCTATGCGAGTGCCTCTCTTTCTTCCCTTCTACCTCTTCCAAATGTCCACAGTAGCCCAGTCATGCTTTCAGTGTGCACCTGTTAACTCCAGGATGTATTTCAGAGTAGCATGGCCTGAGTGCCACTGAATTTCTCCAACACCATCATGAATTTATAGTGGTCAAGTATAGTGGTGATGAATTTATTGTCATCAAGATTTATAATGGTGTGCAAAGTCCAAATCCTCCTCAGAAACAGTAGAGCAGCTTTGAAGGAAATTCAAAACCACCAGAATTGCGGCTGTTGTTGCTTTACCATTCTCTGTTTTCTCTTCAATCTGCTTTTTATTCCTTTACTTTTTGTCCTTTTATCTACTTCATGAAGATCATTCTGTGGCGTTCTATTTGTTCACTTTACCTCTGCACTTCCTGAAACAACAGGAGTCCAGATCTCAGGATCCCCTGGGTGGGTTTAAGTGGAAACAAAAGGGGTGTGTCTCAGAGAGTTGGAAGTGTTTTCGCCCACCCACTTCCACACCAGAAGCGCAATCTGTCAAGTCCCAAGTCTGGTCACAGATCCTGGATTGGCTGCAAAGGGGTATTCTTCTCCACCACTCTGGCTTAGTCTGGGCAGCTTGGAAGAAAGCTGAGTCTTCTAGAGACGAAGGAGAAGGGGAGCCCAGGGAAGTCATGGTGCTCAGCTGAAGCACAGGGGTCCTGCTTCACAGGCTGCTGCACCATCACACACACAACCAAGGTCAGATAAAACACTGAAGTGGGAACTTCTTTGCTCCTGTCTGCTGCAGCAGGAGCCTTATCCTATATCTGCAGAGCTCCGTGGAAGATGTTGGTTAGTTACAGAGGAATTGAGAGAGCAGCAGGTTAGAAAAAAGTAGTAGACATAAAAAAAAAAATCAACAGACTCCTAAAATGGGAATTATAGGTGCTGTGGAGATAGAGGGATAAAGTAAAGATACAGTTGTATGACCTTCATAACAGCAGTGTGGGCCTGAAGTCCAAGCTTCAGGCCTGGGAATGAGTTGAGTTTCTTTCCAAGACATGGGTGATCAGCACCAATCCTGGTTCAAACCTCTGGGATTCAGAATTATGTCATCATGGTACTATATTTAGGATCCTTTTTGTTTATAGGATGTTTGAATATAGGTATATCCTGTATTTATAATTTGTATTTTTTTCCAGTCTTAGGTATTTTAAAGTTCCTTGAGTTATTCTGCCTTGTTTCTTCTGACACAATTTAGCCTACTCCTTTTTATCATTTTTACACATGTGTACATAGGAAAAAAATGTTAGTGTAAGTCTGAACAAGTGTAGATAGCATATGATATGAGATTCAAAAATGAGTAAATACAGTGCATCTACTTACTTTGAAAGTACTAATCTAGCTTTTATGGACTTGAATTTCATTATATATTTGTATTGAAAATGTGAGTCAGGATTTTTTCTGGGATCTGCTTCACAATTCAGAACTTGCTATTTGATCTTCGTCAGGTTACTTACTCTTTCTGTGCCATAATTTACCTACATCATCATCATCATAATTGTAATTATAATAATCTCCTACTTCATAAAACATTATGGGGCTCATTTACGAGTGATATTCATAAGCTGCTCTGAGAAACTTGGTAGAAAGATCTCATAAAATATAATTACAATTATTATTTTATTTAAAATGTGTGTAGCTTACAAACAAAGCTGATGAAAAGTAGTGCAGTAAAGCACTTTTAACTTATTCATCAATGACTTGGATGAAGGTGCAGATGCCTGCTCAGCAAGTTCACTGGTGACACAAAGCTGGGAGCAGTGGCCGATACCCCAGGGTGCTGTGAGCCCTTCAGAGGGACCTCAACAGCCTGAGAGATGGGCAGGGAAGAACCTCCTGAAGTTCAGCAAGGGCAAGTGCAGGCTCCTGCCTGGGGAGGAGCAGCCCCAGGCACCAGCACAGGCTGGGGGTGACCTGCTGGGCAGCAGCTCTGCAGAGAAGGACCTGGGGGTGCTGCTGGACAGCAAAGCCATGGGCCAGCAGTGCCCTGGGGGACAAGAGGGCCAATGGGAGATCCTGGGCTGCATTAGGAACTGCATTGCCAGCAGGTCAGGGAGGTGATCCTGCCCCTCTACTCAGCCCTGGTGAGGCCAGTCTGGAGTGCTGTGTCCAGTTCTGGGATCCTCAGGACAAGAGAGATGTGGAGCCCCTGGAGAGGGTCCAGCAGAGGGTGACAAAGATGATGAAGGGACTGGAGCACCTCAGTTCTGAGGAGAAGCTGAGGGAGCTGGGCCTGTTCAGCCTGGAGAAGAGACACTGAGAGGGAATCTCATCAAAGTCTGTCAGTGTCTGCAGGGAGGGCTCACAGGACAGACCAGGCTCTGCTCGGCGGTGCCGGGCAATGGGACAAGAGGGAATGGGCAGGAACTGAGGCTCAGGAAGCTCCACCTGAACATGAGGAAGAACTTCCCTGTGCAGTGCCCAGCACTGGGACAGATTGCCCAGAGAGGCTGTGGAGCCTCCCTCACTGGTGATATTCAAGAACCATCTGGACACCATCCTGTGCCACGTGCTCTGGGATGGCCCTGCTTGAGCAGGGAGGTTGGACCTGGTGATCCACTGTGGTCCCTTCCAGCCTGACCCATCCTGTGGTTTTGGGAAAGTAGCAGTTTATGAGTGTGCTCTCACTGCACCTGATGTAGTTGCTTTCTGAGCTTGATGTTGCAGGTGGTAGCATTCCTCCCTGTACCAGGAGACCGGCAAGGTACAGTGGTCACTGCTCTGGGATGTACTGTACAAAGTGAGGAGTAACAAGTCTCACTAAGCAGGGAACTCAGTACCTGGAGCCTTTCTCAGGAGACAGGTGCTCAAGGTCCTTCTGCTTCCCAGGCCCATCTGAACCTGCCACATGGCAGCTTTGGTACCCATTCTGCAATAGGGAGAGCTGAGAGCCTAGGGGAAACCATTCTGATTTAAGCTGCCCAGAGGTTCAGTGCAAAGAACAGCTGCTGCTGAGGCCAGACTCTGCCTTTATTGGAGCAGGAGTTTCCAGCAGAGACCCCCTATATATTTAATTAATTGCTTCAGTTTAAAGATAAATCCAGAAGTGGACAGTCTCCTTCCAGACTTATTTAATTATTTGCATTTGTATCATAACTCAGCTTGTTCTTAAAGCATTCATTTTTTTGAGTGGTGTGTTGCATGTACATATGAAAATACTAACCTTAATGCTGTGTGTTCCTACAGATGAGGATGAGGATGATGATAATATTGAGATAGATACTAATGAGGAGGCTCCTGAATGCTCTGTTACTGGAGGTGGAGATGAACTTACTAACCTAGAAAATGACCTTGATTCAACGGGTAATTTAAATAATGGCTATTTTGTGTATTTTGCATGACTAACACTCCATCATCATATAAACACTGATGTGCTGCTTGTCCCTCTGTCAGCTTTCTTCCCATGGGCTTTTCTGGTCTCTTATACCCTAATGTTTAATATCCTGCATTCATGTTTAGTTGAAATTTAAAATTAGCGAAATCGTTACTTCCAACAATGTCAGATTTAAATGTCTCCTGTTCTTTTGATGGGGAAGGGGACCCTAGGCCACATTGCTAAATCAGAGCCACCTGAAAGCACCCTGTCTGGGTTGTGCCAGGTAGGCAGAGGGATGAGCAGTGGTGTGGGTGACTACAGCTGCCACTCTGCACTGCCATCCTGACCCATCTGCTCAGGGAAGAGGAGAAAATGTGTCTTTCTGTGTTCATATAAACTTGGTATCTCTCTGGTTCCTTCTTGAGGACCAGTTCTTGTGTTTACGTTGCCCCAGTGGGGGCATGGAGGTATAAATATGAGCAGAAGCAGTAATATCTACTTAACAGTGTTCAAATAACAAGGGTTTTATAAACACATGAAGTCCATAGGTGTGTTATTCCCCCCCTTTCAAAAATCTTCAAGCCCAGCTGGAGTTTAGGTGATAAATGTGGTGCACAGGACTGTGTCTTGAAACAGACAGTGCAAGAGAAAATATCTTCAGCACCCTCTGGCTCTGTTCTGCCCATGCCAGCTACACCCAAATGTGTAGTCCATAGTGTGTTAAATCAGAACCTTATTTAGTGTTTTTATCTTTATAAATTAAACCAAGAATGATGTATATATAGCACTTTATATTCATGCTTGTGTGCAAAAGATTTGAGTCATGTCCTTTTTTTTCTATTTGAGGATTTCCAGATACCTAAGAAAATATATTTAGTGTTTCCAGCACTTGAATTTAGCTTACTTAAATCAGAATCCTATCAAATAATTTTCCAATAAAAACTGTTTAATTTTAGGAGAAATAGAAACTGAATAAGTGCATATTCCTGTCCCATTTCCCCAGTGACTTAGTAACATTTGTTTTTGTGGGCCGAGAGGTACCTTTTCAGGAATACAAACCCACTGCCCGCTGCTACATGTCCACCATGGGGAGACATTCTGAAAAAACCCTGAGACATGATTTTGCAGTTCAGTCTGCACAGTAGCCAGAGGTACAGACAAGTAAGAAAGAAGATGGGCAGTAATACAGAAAGCAGTCTAGTGCTGTGGTAGAAATCAGACTGCATGGATTTTGGTTTAAATCTGCCAACCATACCAAGTTCTAATAAAGAATTAATCTCCTGGGAACGCCTAAAAATACAACTATTAAGCGACATTTTATATTTGGGATCATTATGGAGCATCTTAATTAGTTCTCTGCTGAATCTTAGCCCCTCCCATCTCTCTCAAGGAAAGAAAACTTTATTTTTACTCTTTCTTGGTTTGATGTATTGCTTCTGTCTGTATTTGTACTTCTGTGTGTTGTGAACCTCTTACATCATAGTTACTACATGGTGTTTATGTATAAACCCACGAGAACATGCATGTACTTACATGTGAGCCTCAATTAAGGACACCCTGACTGGGTGTGCCAGAGGAAAGGGAAACTATCCTTCTTCATAATCCAGCCCGGCCCAGTGCTGCTGGAGACAGGCAGCATTTGACTGCCCACATGCCAAAATGTTTTGGCTAATATGCATTGGAGCGCTCCAAACCTTGGAAGGAGCTGTGTGGCTGAACAGTCACGACTCCACTTTCCACACCAGCTAGAAGTCACCAGCCTGCAGTGAAAAATTGAGGTTGTGCATGTGGGAAAACACAGGAACTGCTCTTTCCTCTGCCTGTGACCCAAGGCCCAGGTGTAAGCGCAGGCCATGTGCAGGTGATGCTTCCCTGGCTCCAGTGCAGGGGTGATTCCTCATGTGGGGCTGCATGTAAAGTGTGTGTCTAGGGGATTCTGTGCCAGTGTTCCTCTGCTTTCCTGCCCAGGGACAGCTCCACAGTTCTGTGATGCAGCTTGTTATTAACCTCTTCCTCCTCCTTACGTGTGTGTATGTGTAGGTAACTACGTGTGTAGGTGTGTTACAAATTCATACAGTCAATATTCACACGCAATGAAGCATTAATGAGCATTAGTAGGAGGTAAAGTTCTCGACTGCTATTTATTTGGGCTCTGATCCAAGTTGCTAAAATTGTTTTAGAAATTTGGGGGCTTCAGCAGACTTCAAGTCTGTTCCTTTGATGCAGTTCTGAAACATTTTATGACTCCCAGTTTCAACATATTCTATGAATCATTGTGAATAATTACTAGAAAGTAGTCATTTTTGATACTGAAATTTTATGAGAAGCCGTGCCAAGAAGCCTTAGGATGAATTAGTAGTTAATAAACTTGAGGGGTTATCAGTATGTAATTTATATGAAAAATTGTCAACTTTAAATAAATGGCTTTTTAAGTGTGTTCTTATGCCAAAGTATAGGTATGTACCCATTGGGAGTAACTTTAAACATTATCTACTTTCTGTATTTTTCATCTGCTGTCTGCAAGCACGTTTACTTGTTCAGCTGAGTGTCATATATGTTTTCCAAGAAAAAAATCTATGTACGTTTCGCAAACCTACACCAATCGCATTCCTTTTATTTTTTTTTAAGTTCAAAATGATAGCAAAGTGAATTAAATCTACCTTTTAAATTGCTACATTGTTGTAGCGAGTCTGCATTGAAATGCATCTCACTCTGTTGTATGTGGTATTTGCATATTTAGCAGAACAAAACAGTAAGTTGGTGGATTTGAAGCTGAAGAAGCTCCTAGAAGCTCAGCCACAGGTGGCAAATTCACTCTCCAGTGCTGCTCAGAAAACTGTAACAGATAGCTCAGAGCAAGACATTAAGGTAAGTTTTGCTTAATGCTTTTGTTTTGGTACCTGTGTGTTATGATTGAAAGTTTGTATTTTGTGAGGAGGAAAATAAATTTTTACCAAATCTTTCAGAGTCAGAAACGCAGAAAATCTTCATGGCAGTACAGTTACATGATTTACAATGCACTGGGTTTGTTGTGTTTGGTTGTTTTGGTTTTGGTTTCTTTTTCCCTTTTTTCTTTTCTTAATTTTTTTTTCATCTTGATACTTGTCATTGGCAGAACAGTAACAGATATAAGAAGCTCTCTCAATTCTGCCTGCTCAGGTTGTTACTGATATCAGAAATGCAGCACGGGCTCCATCCTGCTGCTGGTGCAATCAGCAGCCAGACTACCGGACTTGAATGAGAGTGGGGTTGGACTCTCAGAGGTTTGCTTCCTTCCCTGTCCTGGTCCTGTGTTTTTCCTACATTAAAATTAAGCATTGGTACACTTTAAAGACTTACATACTTTGGGTGCTTGATGAGTGCTTCTGAGAAAAACAGACACGAGTATATGGTGTATATGGGCACTTTGCCTATTCTTAATGTTCACCACTTCAGCATAAAGTGCCCACCAATCAATTTTCCATTTCATTTTCTTAATTAGACCCCTTGTGTTCTCGCTGTTCTATTTTTTTAAAATAGTCCCTGTATGTCATTAATATCCCTATGGCTCTGGGGCACTTCCAGTTGGGTATAACTTTTCACCCACCTGCAGTCTGTGGGGAGAGCACTGCTGACTGAAAGGATTTCCTTCCCCAGATACAGAGATGCTTTGAAGTCCCAAAACAATGACTTTCATTGCTTTTCCCTTACACTGTCGGTTCCTATAAATTGGTGATGAAAGTGTGTGGCAGCAGCAGAGGACTTTCGGTCTCTATCTTTGAACAAAAGGAAGCCTGGATCAAGTCTGATTTTTGCGTTCAATTTAGCTTTCTGCAGTGGATTTAATGCAAAATGAAGCTGGCCCAAGAATAATACAATGGATTGAAAAGGCTAACTGAATTAGTGGGCTTAGAGGAATACATTTGTAAAGTGGCAGAAGTCCCCAGTCATAAAAAGGTTTCTTAAAATGGGATTTACTAGCTAATCACACTGATATTTTAGCATGTTGCCAGGCCTAAAAAATTAGCCATGTTTGTTTATTTTGGTAAAGACTCTGGTTTAGACTGTCAGATGATTATTATACTAATAACAGGAAACCACCTTTTATTTAACCAAAATCTTAAAACCACCTGATTAGTGCAGCTGGAAAGTCATCCAGAGGTATAAGTAATACTTGTTTAAGCCTTAATTCTGTGAAATGACACACAGACTGCCTCTTAGGGTAATTTGGTATCACCTAACCTGGCAAAAATGGTATTTCTCTTTCTAAAAAGCATTTGTGAAGTTGATTCTTTTTAAGGTACTCGCACAAAAAGGTGCAACTTAACAGTTTATCTCGGCGTGCGTCTTTTCTAAGGAAGAGTTGAAAGGCAGTGTTATAAGGAATATATGGTGTCCATCTGTTCTCATGGAGCTCTTGGCATTGAGGTGGATTTGTTTTTTAATAAAATGCAGTTTACAGGTTTCTAAATGAGGCATTCTGTGTTTGTGGAAAAGGATAAACTGTTACCTTCCCTTGGGGATTGTGTATCCCCGGCCTCCTTGAGGCGAGAGAATAGGCCGTTGGAGAACTCCCTCATTACCAATTGTCTCAATGCAGAGGAAGGGCAAAGTCTTGGTAGCTTTTGATAACCAGTTTCAGCATTCAGCAGGCTTAGCTATTAGTCATGCATCTTAGCCTTTCCCTATTTACTTTCAAAACACTTAATAAAAATAATAAAAGATTAGGTATAAAATGAAATATTTGTTTGGTACACAGCACCTCGGTATCTGCAGCTTCCACACACCACAGTGGTTCAGTCTTCTGGGATATTTTGTGTTGATAGAATCATTTGAATTTGTTACCAGTATTAACATAGGAAGCCCTGGAAAAGATAATTGTAGTTTCCTTAGCTGTAAAGGGCTTACTTACAAATCTGGCTTTGGAAAGTTATAGCTGATGAAATGCAGTTCAGTGGGGTAGCATTATAATCCTACCTTTTAGACTTCATCCAGCATTAGTGGTTTATCTCAATGGGCATAAAATTAGAAACTAGTTCTTCTTGTCATACAAGTCTATAGGACTACAGAAAATGACAGATTTCTGTACTGGGCAGGGAGAGAGGCTAAAGGCAACACGCTTTAAAATGATACAGATCATGTTCAGGGACAGAGACGCCGTGGTTTGGCAGCAGCGCACGTGGGACTTGGCACAGCAAAAGTGCAAAGGAGCAATTTTTTGTTTAAAATCAGCATCGCTGGCAAATGCAGGTCACAATGAAGAGGTCTGCTTGGTACAGAAGTAGAGAGTTCTGCAGGAGGGTGCCCACAGAGCAAAAAGCCAGTTGTTGCCACCACATATTAAACACAAAAAAACAAAAAAAAAAAGGAAAAGTTAATCATTCTTCTGGTTTTTTTCCCCACAGCTGATACGTCCATCCAATATAAACCACGGCCCAAGTTGTCAATTCCACTTTGTAAAAGCTGTGTCCTGTCCCCTCAGAAAAACGTACCTTTCAAATTAATGTCTTCCCGCTTGTAAACAAAAGAAACTGTTGTGTGTCTGTTTTTTTCCCAGCAGAATGGAACAGAGGAACATCGTGCTGAGCGATCACAAAAAGCAGCAGAACGGTTTAGAAATCCCGTTGTGTTCAGCAAGGACTCGACCGTCAGGAAAACTCAGCTCCAGTCTTTCAGTCAATACGTGGAGAGCAGACCAGGTAGGAAAAAATATAAAACCTGTTTTCCCATCTTATGATTTAATAATATTTAACAATAAATATATGAAAACCTGATAATGTAAGTCCACATTTCAATACATAAATATCAAGCTTTATAATAATTTTACATGTCTTTTCCCTTTTTTCAAGAGATGAAAAGGCAGAGATCAATACAGGAAGATACAAAGAGAGGAAATGAGGAGAAGGCTGCGATAGCTGAGACTCAGAGGAAGCCATCAGAAGATGAAGTGCTTAATGTATATTAATTTTTTGTCTGGTTTCATGATTGCTGATAATTCCAAACTGTATGTGGAAATAGTGCCTTTATTTGTTAAAATGAGATGTTAGGGTTTTTTAGATGTCAATCTCCAGTGCATTCAAAGCAGAGTGAGAGGGGTGCACTGTTGAATTAGTCTGCAGTGTGGTGATAATTGTCAGATAAAAAAAATGAATTTTTCAGAGTTCCACAGCCCCAGCTTCCTTGAGACATTTCCATCAGGGCACTTCCCATAAAGAGATTCCAGTATTGATCTACCGGGAGGATTTTAATTATTACAATAGCAGATACCGCAGAGCTGCAGTTAGAGGGAAGAGTCACATGAGACCTGCTAGAATTTCTCAGCCAACCCATTTTGTTGGCTTGGGTTAATGGGTGTTCAACCTTTCCATTATCCAGATCAGCCGTGAATTACTAGCTGAATGATGTTTGCATTAATATAATATATATGGTAATTTCTTCACTTAATTAACGGGGAGGTTCAGCTCAGTAGGGGTATGGGCTGATCATGTGTAAAATTGATTTGTGAGGGAAATATTTGATAGACCGCAGGGAGAAAGCTGGTTTTGATGGACAGCTGCGGGACAGAAGCAGGAAGAACCAAGTTTTAACCTGAATTTTTTTTGTCTGAAAGCGCAACACAGCCTTTGAGGGTGGTTGTTTGTTGCTCTCCACAGTTTATCTGAACACATTTGTCGTTTTTGCTGAGGCAATCTGGAGCTGAGTAGCAGTTTTGTACTGCTGTCATATCTACACCAAAACATCGAACTTTTTACGAGCTGAAGTTATTTTTAGCCCGGTTGTACTTTTGCAGAGCTGAAAAGGTCTGGCACAGTGAGTTCACATTATATATGCAGATGATACACATGAACTCTTGGGATATTACAGCCTGACGCAGCATTTCTTTTCATCTTCTAATAGCAATTGTTAACAATTATACATGCTGACATTAGGGAAGTTTTCACACTATTTTCAATTAATTATGATTGATGAAAGGCAATGTATTGCACATCCCTTCAACTCCCCAGACAGATTTTTTTTCTTTCTTCAGGGTCTGCTCTCAGGGAGTTTTGGTTTTGTTGTTGCTGTTTTTCTGGCTATACAACAGGTAGAAAAGCATTTTCCATGAGGCATGCTGCTGTTGGCTATTGTGTAGGAAGAGAGGGACCAAATTATTGTCCTTAAATTTGGATATCCCAAATTTCAAAGTTCAATGCTTGTTACTGGTCATGGGAGCTCAGCCATGCTGTTAACTTCCACTTTGAATATGTCTTTATTTGAAATAATATGCTGATGTGTTTATTATGCCTCCTACCTGAATGTGAAGCTGAATTGATTATTTCAGATACATTTACAGAAAAACAATCAAAAAGGTTCAGTGATAGTATCTGAGACCCTTAGGCAGCAACAAGTTAGTTGTTTTCTAGAAGAGAAATAAGTCTCAAAAAAAAAGCCTTTCTATTTTTCTGTTCACCAAGGACAGTGATTTTTATTTCATCCTTTACAGGGTGTAGATGAAACATGAAATACTTTTGTCAGGGTTTTTTTTACCAATTTAAAACATTCACCCAGGCTCTGGATCAGGCGTAGGAGTGAAAAAGTACATGGAAGGTTACTTGGAAGGAGTAACATGTTTTTCCTAACTTATGCAAAAACATGCTTCAGGAATTACATTTCAGCCTTGGCTACAGCCACAACACTCTCTGAAAGTTGTTGAGCTACACGAGAATAACTTGGAGGTGCTGAATGCCTTTGCTTGGGCTCCTACAAGACAGCCAAATGGCTCTGGAAACACTTGGGAGAGCTGTGTGACCATGTGCAGGGCAGTGCTGAGGAGTTACAGGGTGCAAGAGGCAAACTTGGCTTGTTAGAGTGTTCCCACAGCTTTCTTGGTAAGATTCAGTAAGATTTATAAACATGGCATCCCTGAGCTGCCTCCTAGCTGGGTGTGATTGGAGTGGAGGCAAGGACAGCCCAGGATAGTTCCTGTGCACCTGAGTACCTGCCCAGGGCCTTGTCACCACTTCCCAGGATAAGAGTTGCAGTTAATTAGTGGTGTTTTTACAGATCAGCCTGTAGGCAGGCCAGTTCCTTCAGAGAAACCCAGAGGGGCAGGATGGCCCAGGCTGGGTGCCCTCAGTGCTACAACTGGCTCAGAAGAGCTAAACAAGCCAGGGATCTTGTTTGGGGTTTGGTTTTAATCTTAAAAGCCAACTTTTTAATTGTCATTAGACACTCTTGTGCTAGTTTTTCTAGCCTAGAAAGTTAACGTTTTAAAACTGAATCAGACCTGAATGGAGTAGAAATGGCATGTTAAATGATGCTTTATTTGTATTACCTTTCTTTTGAAGGCACTTTGTTACAGTAGCTTTTGTGCACTTAGAAATAAATTACAGGAATTTCAGAATAACTGCCAGCTAGTTAAAAACTGCAAAATCAAATGTTCCCTAAAGGAAAAAAAAACAGGGTATTTTAATAAACAAATAAGGACATTTGGCAAAATTGTAAAGTTTATGAAATGCGTTAGCTTTTTGGTAGTGAGCATGATATTTGGTTGTTTAGGTAAGTGCCTTACTAAGTGTTTGTGGAAAGGAAAAATGCAACTTACAAGTGATGTTTTTTCTTCTTGTTTGTTCTCTTTAACAGAAAGGGTTCAAAGACACCAGTCAGTATGTTGTAGGAGAATTGGCAGCACTAGAGAATGAGCAAAAGCAAATTGACACCCGTGCCGCGCTGGTGGAGAAGCGCCTTCGCTATCTCATGGACACAGGTACGGTGCCCAATTACACTGTAAACAGTTTTGGCAAATTGAGCGTTCACAAACTCTTATAGAGTTTTGGAAGTGTGAATCTTTGAAGCCTGAATGTTCAGCAAAACTGCCTTGAAAATAAAAAGGCTGCGATTTGCAGCCACCTCTCTGGGCCCTGGTGATAAGAGTGCCTTCATGGGAAGTGATAACTTGCCCTGATACCGTGTGAGCCAGCACTATTGAACAGTGTGCTCATCCATGCAGAGTTGGAATACACATCTGTGCCTCATTGATATGCCACTGCTTAAAAAAAAAAAGGGAAAAAAAAAAAAGTAAGATCTTCACTGTTCTACTGATTCAGTGGGAAAAAAATTTGGCCAGCTAAAGCCATGTACTGCATGAAACAGCACAGTACATGGAGGAAGGCTCCATTGACTAGATCACTGAAATTTAAGAATACTATCTGGGTACTGGTGCTCCACAATTATTTAATTGTTTATTTTCAGGAGGATGGGTTTTAAAAGTCTGTAATACTTGGTGTTGTAGGTGCCGTTGAAAGGATTAAAATATAAGGGCAATTTTTTGTTAAAAGCATAATAATTGTGACTTCAACAATGAATTTTACGTGGATATTAAGTGCTGATGGTCATCAAAGATGGAGAGGTTAAACCATAGCAATTGGAAACAAAAGGTGCTTTGCTGTTTCAAAAATAAATAGTGTTGTAGGTCCAAAAAATATTCTTCCTGTCCAGGGGGAAAAAAAAGTTAGTTGGTCCAGATTACGTTGTGGGTAAATTGTCTTTCTAAGTTATATGGATATCTGATGTTATAAACTTGAAGCCCGTCTTTAACTGAAATAATGGGTTTTAAAGTAAATTTGAATCCAGTGTTATGTTTTGAAATACAGATGAATTGACTTTAGTTAAAGTTCAATACTTTGAAATGAGCCTGCCATTTGTATCCAAATATCAGGGTGTTTTTTTCAATGTATTTACTTTCTCACGTGCTGAGGTTCTTTGGTTTTTTAGACTAATTTTACAAAAACATGTAATTCAGAAACTATTTTCATGCTGAGTGGATACTTATTTAGTAGGACTTTTACCTATTACGGTCTTTTGAAGTACTTTTTCAAATGCATAACATCTTGATCTTTAGTTATTTAGTTAGAAAAAATGTGTGTGTGTTATTCTGCACTTCCTTGTGTACTTTTTTATATTTATAAAATGTATTTTCTGCACAAAAGAGCCAGTACAATATTTCACAAGTCTTATATGTACTCCTGATACCACCTATAGATACGTATGGAGTCATCAGCTTAGCACTTGGGTATTTTAAAAACTCTATAACCATGTTAATATTTTATTTATGTCATTTAGTCCATTTTAAAAGGGATTTCTTATGGATTTTAATTTCTTGTATTTTGAAGTATGACAGAAGTTGCTGCATTCTTCTTATCAGACACATGATGAGGTTAATTTTTTTTATAAGTGTCCTGCATAAAATAGGAGTCTAGCACACAGCTGGAGAGTGAGAGTGTAGTTTAGAGGTTTGTAACTGGAATACTGATAAATATCCATACTTCTTGCAATGGGGAGAAGGGAACAGGTGTTGCAGCCATAATAAAATATTTACTTTTACTTTTAAGATTTCCTGAGCATTTAGGATTTAATTTAAAGCAATTGATTTGACAAGTCAATTGTAAGCATCCTATTTCTGTTCTCAGCTAAAAAATGCAATTTAGGAGAAAACATGTGAAAGCTGGAGTTTTTACCCTATAGCTAACTTTATAGCCTTGAAAGCAGGGATTCTCAAACTTCTCTAACTGTGGTTCACATCTTAGCAGAAAGCCTTCAGAGGATCTGCTGTGCCTCATCTCATTAGTGACTCTCTTTGTCAGGGTAGTGCTTGGTTTTCTTCCATACCTCCAAAGGGAAGTAATTCCTCAAGCAGACAAATCAGGAGCTCGTGCCCATGTCTTCATTCCAGCTTCTTCTGCTGGAGTCTGGGCAGCTTCTCCTCAGTGTCTGACTGGGGGAGGGATCTGGAAACAAAAATGATGAGTCAACACCATATGACCTGCCAGCTTGCCACGGGCCACCAAGTGGTCTGTAAAGCCAAGTCCAAAGGAAGAAAGTAACCACAGCATGGTAGCTAGAAAAGCCCTGCTGAAGGGCTGTTAATGATGATCTTGGGGTTTTGCAAATATTTTCTTAGGTGTTGGTACATACCAGAAAGATGAGAAATATGAAATGCTGCCAGCTCTGAGATTTTTGTGTTTTCTGAAAATGCAGGCTTTAGAAACAGGGAAGACACTTGGGCATGTGTAGCAAAAAGATCCTGAAAACTCAACATGAAGAACAAGAACCACAAATTAATTGGTTTAATAATTAAACTTTTTTTTAAATCACATCTCTTTCTTAATTTTGTAGTGCTTGGGGTTGTAATGGTGGAGAACCTCAGACAAGTAAAGGTCTCTGCTGAACTTATTTCTCAGCAGGTGAAGCAGGGTACCATGTTTGTACATTTGTGTCAGGAAGGACTTAAGCTGAATGACCCTAGCAACTCTTTGCAGGGTCATTGTCCCCACCAGTGTGGGAGCACATTTGGTATTGGGATTTTCAATGTTGTTTCTGTGTGTGCCAAGACCATGAAAGATAAGTTAAACAACTGAGAGACTCCCATCATGACTCAGTCATTTGCCTTGAAATTAACTTCAAGAAGAAGGTAGAGCACAGTTTGCTCAACCCTGTTATGTCTGCTGGGGACTACATCTTTTCCTTCTCCACTGTGCTTGGTCTGGTTCTTTATTAAGACTTACTAGGAAGAAAGCACTGTCTCTTCCTTCTCATCCTCCTCCAGCACCGGACTGGGGGTGTTTTTTTCCAGTGGGGAGACTCTTTGCCACCTGGCAGCTCTTCATCCTTATGAGTTTGAGAGTCCTTTTTGTTGCTTAGCCAGGAGGGCTTTTTTCAGGGAGCAGCTTGAACATTATTCTGTATCATTCATTTCAAATCACACATTCATTTCACAGAAAAAAATTTTTATATCCTCTTCCCATGTATCAAAACATTTGTTTTAATGTTCCACCTCTCTTGGTGGGAATTTCCTTACCAGTGATAAGAGAAGAAAGATAGTGACTAACTCTTGGACACTGGAGGCTTTGATAAATGTGGAAGAAATCATATGATTTCAGCAAAAGGGAAGCAACTGTGAGTATAAATATGTTCTTGGTTAGATCACAGTCCATGGCATTGTTTGACTTTGTTAGATATTTCTCTCAGAGAAAGTTTGTAGCACTTAGGATTGCAAATAGAAGGTTGAAAATACCACCCTGGCTTTGATAGGGGCGCAGAGGCTGTAGGTAGCTGGGAGAAGTGGATCCTGGTGGTTCTCAATGCCCCACTCTCTTTCTGGCATGAACAAGGAGGAGTCCTTGACATAACTGCTCTCCAGTCCATTCCCTAGGATGCAGCCTGGGTTGCAGAGTGTCCAATCCACTGCTGCCCTAGGAGCTGCTGCCCTCCATAAGGGAAGGGCTTCTAATGGAAGTGGGGCTGTAGGAAGACAGCCCAGGTCATTGCCTGCACGTGCATTGCCGTTTCTGCATTGCCATTTCCCTGCTCTGCTAGGGAGCTTTTTTGGCTGGGGAAGACAAGTTTCTGGCTCTTGGCCAGAAGGGAGCTGGTACTTTCAAAGTTTGTCAGCTAGGCACAGAGTTTGGAACTGGCTGAAGCTTTGCATTTCCGGTGCCAACTGCTCATGATTTGACTAGAAACACTTTCCTAAGATGTGTGAAAAAATAAAAATCATTAAAATTCTTGGGTTGCTGATTTCCATTTGAATCTGTGTAGTAACACTTGTATTAATATCCAGTAATTTATGTCAGTGGTGGTGTAACCTCATTCCTCGGTCTTTGCACTTTTAATGAAAATGTAACCTCACCTGATTCCAGCACAGTGTAGCTACTGCTTCATTGCAAAGTTGTGAGGGGAATCAGTGCTTCAGTGCCCTGAGCTCCCTGGAATAACCTCATGGCACCGCTGTTGCTATCAGGATAATAGGTAAGAGTTCATAGGAGGGGTTTTGCAACATCCGCCTTACGAAGCACAGCACCACAAAAAACTTGCTGGGTCCAAGTTTTTAGAGAAAAGACAGCCCAGATGTTCAAGTAAGAGGAATGAGTTGTATGATCGAGTATAAAAATCATGATGTAATATAAGTGATTTTTCTTCTTCCTCTGTTATAGTGGCTTGAAACTAAATGATGACAGAGGTAGGATTATCTTGCTTTGCTCGGGGTTGTATTTACCCACGTTGTGCCTAACCTGCTATGGGTAAAATAGTTTTGTCTCTGCTTCTGACAGTGTCTTCCTCCACTGCAAATTCTTCTGTCATTGCTTTTTAAGGTGTCCATCATCTTGATATCCAAATGCCAATTAAAATGCAGAATTATCACGTAGCACAATTAAAATAAAAGTCAAAGAATCCTGGTTTACAAATCTCTAATCTGAAATTTATCTTTTTCAGTCACTGTTTCTTCACTAATTGCAAAAACAAGTATTTGAAAAAAATTTGTAGCTATCAGATATTTTGTTATCTGGCCACAGGGTATGAAGTGTTTTTAATTGTTTTTCTGATTAACTTCAGGCTCCCAAATTCAAGTAGAAGCATATTTGTGTTTTCCATGTGAGATCCTGTACCTTACTAATGGATGACTATGTTTATGGTCCTGTACAAGGATTAATGAAATAAAAAAAACCCTCTGCTGCTGCTGATTGACCACTGATGGTAAATGTAATTGAATTAGCAGTGCACTAAAATAAATGTTGACAAAATAAATATAGACAAGAAAATCTGGTGAAAGCTTCTGTAATGTTTTAGATTAATAGGCATACAGAATTCTTCACATTTTTTATTACGTTGTCCCTAGATGAATTCAAAGTAATTGGGGTGGTTAATTTTATTTACACAGAGCCGTTCACAGCGCATTAAATAATAGAGATAATTGAACAAGAATTGTCAAGTGTGTACTGATATCAGACATATTACAGAAGGGAATGTGCATAAAACTTCATTTCTATGCAGCCATTGTTTATGGTAATTAAGTACACAGATTTATCCCTTGGTTGCCTTCCAAGCTTATGGCAACTGCTATTGTTGTGCTCCATTAATATGTAATCAGGAAATAGTTTAATTTTCTAATCTGCAGTTTGAGAATTCACTTTCTAACAACTCTTAATTACTGCATTGCCCTAATGATGCTCATGGTTAGGAAAACTGAACCAATAAACTCCATGGAAGAAGCCAGAGGGGATTATACTTCCAGAGGTGGTGCTTACTTAATAAACTTGTTATGCCTTCACCAGAGGGAGCTCAGTGTCCTTCAAAAGCAACTAATTTTATATTTCAGAGTTGTTCATACCCACGGTGCGAAGAGTTAACGCGCGGCGTGCAGTGGGGGTGGCTGGAAATGCGGTTCACTAGAGAACCAGATAAGCGATGCTATCACCATTTTGGTATTTTTCCTACTTTATACTAATTCTGGAGTTTAATTGCACAGGAAATAATGCAGGTGGTTTAATCTATTGTTTTAAACTGTCCTCATGGGTTTATTTTTGTCAAGTTTGTTTTCGTTCATTAGCCACGTTAGTTAAATGCGGTATCGTGAAATCTTGCACAGACAGATAAGCTCTGTTTATTGACAGGTATCTCAGAGTTACTGTTTTCAGGGCAAATCTTAAACAGTACAGGTTTTTTTTCTTAATAATTTGCATTCTTCACTGGCCCATCATTCACCTTGATTGCTATTTCCATGCTGCTGTTGTACCTAGTGCAACTCTAATGACAACACTGAAGTTACTTTGGGTCTGTGCTGTTGCTCTATGATGACAATCCAGCCACTGGGATATTGCAGTCTATGTGTGCTGACCCTGCCCAGGAGCATATGGTCTTAATGAGATCTGAAAAATGAGAGTTAACAGCTGCTGAGACTCACCATTGCTGTGGCATAATACATCTTGGTGGTTCCTCTTAGGGTAGCTAGTCCTGTGGGGTGCATCTTGACAGGTTCTGCCTTTTTCATGGCAATTACTGTGGCTTGAGAATCTTTTACACAGGTTTATCTTCTGAGTTTGGGGTGTTGTTTATTTTTCTTCAAGTTGCACCCGATTTCAACACTGCATGTACTCAAAATGGGGCAGGTTTGCCATCTCCCAGCTACTATTTCACCCCTCCTTTTCCAGTGCATAAGCTTCCTTGTCAGTAGGACTAATTACACAGTGAACCAAACAACAAACATTAGAAAACCTGTAAACACATATGTTGTGTCACTGCAAATTAACTCTTACCAATCAAAAAAGCAGCATACGCTTTGTTGTCACATGTGAAAGGGAAGTCACATGTATTAATTAGTTAGCATTTTACACAGCTTTGAAGATATAAAGGACTGAGGTTTGTAAGAGGGAAACATTTGAATTTCATAGAAAAGGAGGAAGGTTGAGCTGAGAAAGTACAGGCACAAAAAGAGAGTTAAAATAGTTGATTTAGTCTCTTGTAACAGAATTAAATTTTTGCTTCTCATATTTAATCTCATCCTGGGATGAATTTGTATTTAGTCTTTTTGTTGTAATATTTTGTACTGTTCTTTGGTTTTTGCCAGTGTCAGGGCACTAAAACTTGGGTCCCAGGAAAAATGCTTTTCCTTTTAAATGTATAAAATAAAATGGACATGTGCAAAAGGTTTTAAAGTGATAACATTTATGTATTACAGACAGCAGTGTATGGACATATAT
>VWYI01002163.1:57500-79369 GCA_013399455.1 Anthoscopus minutus
CAGTCATCAGAGCCAGTGAAATTACAAAACCACTCCTTAGTTGTGCCGAAGGTCCCTCGAGCCTCCCTTACAGAAGGTAAACCTGAAAGGTATTGGCATTTTGTCTGTGGGGATGGCAAAATTGCATGGAGTGTCCACTAGCATTTTTTGAGGGCGGTAATTGCAGGGATTAATCTGGGTGCTATTTCCTAACAGACTTGCTGGATGCAAAGCTTTATATTTGCCTTGGTTGGAAGAAGGCTGTATTGAGTACAGTTTATAATAATCCACTGTACCCTAGGTACTCTGTATAAACAGAGGCAGCAAGAAAGAAAAAGGGAAATGCAAGTGGCTGTGAATCATCACTTTTAAACTTTTTGGGATCCTACCAAAGCAAACTGGGAGAGAAGAGGACATTTTGGAGCAAGTGATGTGTTGATTTTAACAGCTCCAAATTGAAAAGGACTTTTTGTTCATTTTCCATATATTGTGCTTTCACATTTGGGTGCCGTTTCTGCCATTTGCCAAAGCCTCCAGGACTTTGCTCTGTAGTTTTCGATGGGGCATTTATTTAAACTCCAGGCATTCCTGTAGCCAGAGTGGACATTAGCTTCATTCACTCATATGTATTTGGGAAAGTACTTACATGAAGATCACAAATATGCGCAGCACAGCTATCTAGTTCTGCAAGTTTAATCCCAGCCCCAGAAAGTTTCATTGTGGCCCTATGCAAATGTATTTACATAGGAATGGGTCTTGGGTCCTTTAAAGAAGGCAACAAAGTTGGAAGACTGAGGCCAACAAATAAATGAAAGTTTCTCTAAATCCATTGGATAATAGAGGCAGTGTTAAGGCTAACCACAGTGTTGAACTAAACAGAGGGATTACTCCTGGGTTTTGCATCAGTTGTTTTCTGCCGGGTGGCCTCACTTGTCAAAAAAAAAAAAAAAAAAAAAGGAAAAAAAAAGTTTAACGGGCAAACATTCACATGGCACATTGAGAAAAGAAGTATGCTTAATTCCATCAAAGCTCAGAAATCAGTCATTAATTTATTCTAACCTCCAATTGTTGGTCATTTGTGAAACATCTGGCCTTTAAGTCATAAGAACCTAAACATAAATACAATGTGAGTTCTCCTGAGGATGGAAGCTGTGTGTAAGTGGGGGTGCTGTGCCAGTCTATGTTCGTGAGCATGAGTGCACATATGTGTGTGTATTGCAGAGCCTGCAACTGCCACTTCATTTTGGAGACTTCGAAACATTAAAATGAATCCTTCAGTTAATTTACTCTCAAAATTAGATTATTGTTCATTTGCATCTTGGAAAAGTTCTGCCATTCAAAAGAGTCTTTTTCTTCATGGTGGGTTAACAGTTAGATATTTAGCAATCTTGCAGCTTGCTAGTCAGAAATAGTTTCTAATGAAGTTGAAATTTGAGATAGAAAATATATAAAAGCTTTCAGGAAAGACATACCCTATTTTCCATATGGCTAAGTAATTGTTATGATATTTGTTTTAAAGCTGGACTTAGACACTCCTGACTGCCCTCTAATTTGATATGGCTGGTCCCGGCGATTCTTCTGGAGGAAACTTTCGTAGTAGAATGCAGTGAAGGAGATAAATAATTTTGCAGCTATAAGCACATGGCAAAGTATAGAAAATAATTCGGTCACCCTTACTGTTGTGCAGATAACAGTCTCCAGGTTATTTGCCTCTCTTGGGAGCTGGAACCCAAGTGAAAAGGAACTGAATGTTTAAATGGAGTTTTGAAATAAAGGTAGCATCTCAGAGCTGAAAAAATTCTGCCTTTTGTTAAGAGCAAAACTGCTATTTAATTCTCAGGGCTAGGGTGTTGTTTTTATTTGGGGAGGGATTATAGCTCCTCACATATCTCAAATATAGCAGCATCTCCTGTGATGAAATTTCTTGTATTTCACATGAGTGAAATGAGAGGCATGGAGTGAAATTAGATTATAAATATGATGGAAAAATTTAGATCTGTCAATCCACATGGGAATCTCAGAGCTTTCTGTTTTCAAGCAGTTACCATCTTGTACTTCTTTTTTGTTTGTTTTTTAAAGACCTCTTTGGCCTGACCATTTGCTTTTCTTGCTCAGCAGAGGCTGCCTGCAGCTCTAAGGCTGTTTTGACGGTAGAGATAATGATGCTGTCCAAATGCATAACAAAAAGAATTTTGAAGGTTTTCTATAAAGGAGCTCTTTCCCTCAATATTTATCCTTTCCTCCTTGCTAAGTAAGGATACCTTGAGTCTCCACTCCATTGTGAAATTTACTGTATTCCAAACCTAGATCCATTTTATCTCCTTCCAAGCTGAGTTTTATC
This sequence comes from Anthoscopus minutus, assembly GCA_013399455.1. NCBI lineage: Eukaryota > Metazoa > Chordata > Aves > Passeriformes > Paridae > Anthoscopus > Anthoscopus minutus. Next base: position 59,821 of record VWYI01002163.1, read on the forward strand.
CTTTCCTACTAAAAGAATATTGGTGATTTGGCAGCCTGGCACACATTATATTAAAAGAAAAAAAATCCAATGGGTAAATTAGGGGTGACCTAATGTATTTTTAGCCATGTCCCTGCCACAGCACAGCTGGAATTTGGTGATGTGGATGGGAAGCATGTGGGAAGCCGTGGGCACTCACGTGTTGCACAGTGCGTGTAGGAGCACCCATGTATGCCCTACCCACCAACACAATACGTAAAAAGTCACGTTTCAACTTTGTTAAAGCACTCATTTCCCAGGCACTGATGTCCAAAGTATTGGTAGGATAGTGGAGATGAGAGAGAAAAAAAAATATATCTTTAAACAGCTTGTGAAATGTAATGTTTGAAATGGTTCTTTGAGAACGTGCAGATTATGGCTTGTGTAGTGACTCTTCCCAGCTCTCTGGGAAATGAGCTGTTGACATTCTTTTGGGTCATCATCCGAGATAGGAGGGCAACCACAAGGATTTAGCAGATAAATTCATCCAAAAAGACCTTTATACATTTCATTGCAACTTGGAAACATTCATGTCGAATAGCAGCATTAATGTAGCCCTTTTAGCCCTTCAAAGTGAGCCTTATGTTTGAAAAAAAAAAATGACCAGAGTAATAACTTCTATAGGTCTTCTAAGAGGTAATTCATTATTTACATAATTCTGGAGCATAAACCCATCTTTCCTTCAAGAGGCTCTGAAATAGAATTGAGGCTCTTATACAGAGTCTCTTTTGAATTCTAATCAACTGGATCTGTCTCAAATTCATTTCTAGTTTATTGTAAACAGTGGAATTTAAATTAATTTCTTCTTATCTTGTCTTTTGAAGAAAACTAGGAGCATGTTTAAATGGTTTTATTTTTAAATACAGCTCAGACTTTATTTTATTTGGCGATTTTGGGGGCCGTTGGGGTTTTTTAACTTTATAAACCAGGTGTCGGGCAGGATGGGCTTTGACAGCCAGATGATAATTATGCATTAGCATAGGTGATTATGAAATAAATAGGAAAAAAAATTACTTTTTTTTTTTTTACTTGAACTCAAATGATACTATATAGGCTGAATGCAAGGCAAGGTTCCCACAATGCACTGTGAAAACCTAGGCTAACAACCACCCCGCTGCGTTGAAAACCCCAAAAAAAGACAAAAGCACAATGAAATAGAAAGCTTACCACCGGTAGCTTTCAAAACGACAAACTAGGCAAACTATACATCTCCACCACTCCAATTTTGTCAGAATGCTAATGAGCTTGCTCTGATCTTTACTCGGCTTCCCGTGTTTTCTACATCTTCAAGGACCACATGGCGCTAGCAAAATAAAGACAACTAAATGAGAATTTCGAATGCTTTTTGTGTTGGGACCTGGTGCCTTTCAGTTGACGCACTCGTTGAATATTCTCAACTTAAAAGCGTACAACAGGGGGCTGGGTATGAACTTTTTAGCAGGGGGAAATTTGTACAAAAGTAAATGAGTGTGATGAGGAAAATATGAGAAAAATTTCTGATTAATTTCCGCTCTATAATATCAATGACACCTTCAGCCCCTCTCATACTCCTCTAACAAGAGATGCTGATAAAAGATGAATGATTCTGTGTTGTTCACAGTGAATGTTTAGTGGTTTTTTAATAGCGGCATTCTACATAAAAGACACCAGGAAGTACTCTGCATTAGCAGTTGAGATCACTAGTTAATAGGATGATGTCTTTTAGCTTTTGTCACAAGATTATTAGAAAGGATGGGTTTCTGTTCTCATCCCGACATACTTTAGAGTGCTTGTTGTGCACAAGTGCTAAAATACAGGTTTCTCGGTATTGTTTCGCATGCAAAGTAAAAGCTCTTTAAATGCAACACCTTTTACTTTTTTTTTTTTACCAGGTGATTTTTGTCATTGATCTCTTATTTGCCCCCTTTAGCTGTATTAATCACTTGGAGTGGTCTGCTTCTCAATGGGGGCTTGATGATGTATATGTGTATGGATTCACTATCAAAAAATAAATCCCTTATATGCTCTGCCCCTTCACAACCCTGATTATTGAGCTGTATTTACCAGCCTGTATTATACCATCTTGAATGCTCCTTACTGGAGTCGCCCAGTCTGCAGGAGAAACCCATGCTAGAGTAGGGAGGGGTGAGCTAGGAGGAGGCATCCTATTCCCTAAGCCAAATTTCAAAAACAATTGAATTCACAATTCTCTTTGGAATTCCCAAAAGTAAATGCAGATTTGTATTCACCAGTGTCAGGGCTTGGGGAGGAAGATGATGAATGTTCAGTTTTGTCTGAGTGATTAATTCAAAAATTGGTTTTGTTACCTCTTCAAGCTTGCAAGCAGACAGTATGAAAAATATCTGTGCCTGTACATAAGGAGAAAAAAAAAATCATGATCTTTTCATATATTTCATTTCTTGCCTAAATGAGGAAAAATGAATCAGTAACACCATAAGTTTTACGGCCGTTTGTCAGCTTCGCTTTCCTGCACTACTGTTGTGCTTGGGTCAACATGATTAATCTCAGGTGAACCAAGAACTTGCCAAACCACAAGATGGTAATCAGTTGACCAACCATGTTGTGAAAGACAAAGGTGCACATCCCAATGAAGAGCAAGAGGAAGGACCAGTGTAATAACAGCCTTCCTGGCAAGACAGCAAATGTAAAAGTATCACTGAAAGCAACATTTTTGATGCTTATCTTTTTACCTTTAGCATAAGTTAGTGAAAGCAGTTCAAAGAAATTCTGGATACATGAATGCTACATATGTGATACTGGTTTTGGTTCCTGCTGGTGCTGTCCTGTGAACCTGCTCTATTGGAAATACCTAACAGCTAGAAGGCTGGAAGGATATTACTGATAGCAGTTGGTGTTGGGTGGAAGGAAAAGTTTCTGACATGAGCAAAAGATTTTTATTCTAACATGATAACAGTTCACAAAACTGTGCCTTGGTAGTTGCTGCTTGTTTTGAATGCAAAGCGATGCTCTAAAGCATTTGTTGAGATGTGTCTTTCTCCATTGTGTAGAAACGTTAACTTGCTGCCAGGGTTGTGGTAATGGGAGTTTTGACAAGTACCAAAACCCTAGGTGAAAGAAGTGCAATGACACTATGGCTGAGGTCTTGTTCACAGTATGGTAACCATGCCTCTCTGTTACATCCAAGTGTGATTTGTGTGACCTGGGGGCTGCAGAGCTCTGTAGAGATGTTTGCTCAGACACAGTGCAGAGTCATTCATGAGAGTTTGTTAATGCAAATAAACTGGTACACCAGTGAGCTGATCTTCAGGAGTCTTCAGAACCCAGATCACAACACAAACACAAAATTCTGCCCAAATGTGCATTTTGTAGTTGCCAGAATTATGCATTTTATGAGTGATTAAGAACATCTTGAGTTCTTGAGGTTTGTCAGCCTCTCTCTGGTTTCCCTTCTGTCATGTTGCCTCCACAGTCTCTTACTGGCAGACTCTTTCCAATATCCATCTGTCTCTTTCCATTAACGGTTCCTGCAAAACAGATATGCCTTTGGTAAAGGAAGACCGTCTGGCCATACTTTTCCAATTACCCAGTGTTTCTACAGCTGAGAAGCTTCCACAAAATAAACCTCAGAGTTTGTCTCTAGTTCACCACATCTCTTCAATCTTAGGTCTATGCATTGGTAGGCAAAAGTTCACAGGAGGTGACCTTTCCAAGACCAAACGTGGGCAGCATGCGTGTTCAGCCTTCCCAGGCCAAATTCATTAAATCATTAAAGCGGCTCAGCAGCAGCAGTGACCATATTTGTTTTTTTTCTCCAAGTAACACAGAATCCCATTGGCTGGAGGGACTGAGTGATAAGTCAACCTCCTCTCCATGCACTTCCCTGGCTTTTGTAGCCTCATCATTGCCTTCAAAAAACCTGTCAGCAGGTTGAAGCCAGCTTGAAGAGGAGAGTCCAAGTAGAGCACTGCCCGCATAGCAGGAGACTACTCTGGGAGAGCCCTAGGCACTATGAATAGGCTTGCGAGCCTTCCAAAAGTCTTACAAGACCCAACAGACACTTGCTTCTTTTAACTGATTTCCATCTTTCTTTGTGGTGTTGCAGTATAAATGCTCTTTCATGTGGTAGGCATAGTGTTTGGCTTTCTGCCTGGAGTTAGCTTTCTCTACAGTGTCTGCTGCAAAGTGAAGGCAAGGAGAAAGCTCCTTTGGTCACCCCGAGGCTCCTGGCCCAGAGTGCCACTGCAGTCTGCAGAGACCACTTGTGTTTTTCTTGGGTTTCTCCCATTTACCACCAGAACCACCTTTTCTGTCAAAACTGGAAGCTTGTGGGGCCTTGGGACACCTCAGCCTAGCTGAACTCACCCAGTTAGCTTTGGGAAGGTTTGGATCCCAGAAGCAGAAACCTGCCAGCTCCCAGTAAGAGTACACATTTTCATTAACGCAGATACAGGGTCACATTTGTTGCCATCATCATCTCACTTCAGGCAGTTGCTTGGGTTAAATTCAGCCCTGTCCATCAAAGAAGTAACTTTATAATGTCCATTACCCTTGTCCAGCTCCAGGAGAATATGTTCTGAAAGAAGTAAGGCAGCATTTGGTAAAAATGGAAAAATAATATGCTACCTAGTAGACCACACTCCAATTTAGGTAAATGGCCTCTCACTTCCATATCTTACCCAGCTATCATTTGCCACATGAACAGGTAGTAAACTGTTCTAAGGAGTAGTTACGAGCTGTAGAGAAATTACTATCATTCATAACAAAGCATCCAACTCCACTTGCAAATCTGCAAGTGAAATAATTAATCGGCCATACTATGATCCCTGTCATGCTGGATTTCCAAGCATAATCTACCTTTTTTTCCATCATTTCAAAAGCTTGAGTGTGTCAGTTAATAGTGCATGTTTTCCTGTGCTGAAATGTCTTCTGAAATTGTGCTATGGGAGAAAATTTGTACATAGAGTGCCAGAGGGTGATAAAGCACAAGCATTGGTTTTGCTCAGTACTAAGATTCCCTGCAGGCACTTGTCCTTGAGGCATCACTTTCTTACAGGAATCTCCAGGTGTTTCAACTGAATGTCACCTCTTGTTGCTTGAATTTTGGAGCACAGAGTTTCTTGGTCTGGATTGATGGTCTGATACTTGAAATATATTCATAATCTTTTTCCAGTCTAGGCATTCTGTTTTGGTTGATTTTCTGTAATTTTCTACTGGCCACTGTGTTGACTCGTCACGTAGAGAAAATCAGTGGTCTTCCAGGTTTTATCTTGCACAATTTGTCTTTTTGTGGAAATTTCAGTCCTGTGATAATTTTAGGCTGCCCAGATTGTAGGCCATGAATGTTTGTCTTCCTGTGAGTCTGTCCCACTGCAGGTAAATAAATCCCCTCAGGTGCCCAGATGTGGTCAGAACCCTGACCTGTTTACACAGCTCTCAACATTTTAAATAGCCTCTCTGATTTTTTTTTGTGTTTCAGAAACCAAAGAAATTATAAGTTTCCTGCTTGATATTAAACTAATTTGATGTGTGCTTGTGATAAAGGCATTTCTTTTGTGGCAGCTCCATTTCATTAGGGTTACAGTACTTTTGGGGGCTGAAATAGAGTCAGACAATGCACTGCAATGTAACTCTGCCTGGCAGAATCTTGGCAGTCGATTCCTACCTTTATGAGACTCCATTGTGTGGACATCAATGTCTCCTTCTCAACTGCTCTCAGACAGCAAGTTAGTGGCCATGAATTTGCCTTTCTAATGTTCTTAGGCGTTTTCCCATCCAGCTCAAAAACTTTTGCTAGGGTTTCATCTGCTAGCTACCACTTCTGCAGTGTCATCTAAACATTTCCACCTGCTTATCTTTTGCTGGCTCTTCTTGTTCATTTTCAGTGGTTTTTAATAACTGAGGAGGTCCTCCTGCTCTGAAAGGAGGAAGTATTCTGGGAGAAAGCTGGATGTGGTAATCTCAAATGTGAGGCCTGAAGCTCAAGGTGGAGCGACCCACTATTGTGGGTTCTATTTTGACACCTATTCCTTGGAAAAAAATATTTTATCCAAAATTCGGAGGTTTTCCACCAAAGGTAACCCTCTGAAAGCAGAGGAGGGTGATTTTTCAAAAAAAATGTGTGTCTTTTGGGATGCCTGAGTTTCACTCAGTGAAGAATTGTGGACCACTGGTCATTTAAAAATTATCACTGTAGTTGTCAGTAGTTGTCAGAGGCATTTTGCAGTAGATCTCATGTAACTCTCCTGCACAAAAAATACCTGTTTTAAATATAGGCTTTTTTGCTTAAGTGTTTGTAAAATTCAGTAACTCACATTAAAAACAAGAGCTCATCTGTGCATTAGCTGTTCACAGTGAGCAAGATGAGAAGACTATTAAAATCAGTGGGAAGTCTGCTGCTGGCTTGGAAGCGTTTGAGACCTTCCACCAGCCTTTGTTAGCAATGTGAGGTTGGTCAGCTAAAACACCCAGCGCTGTTTCTAGTCTCTTCCCGTGTTTCCTTTCAGTAAAACTGTAATGGCCACAGCAGATCAGCCCCACAGTCTGGTCCAGAACACTCCACTGTAGTGGGGCAGGTATGGGTTGAACCCAGGCAGGGGCAAGAATCTGTGCAGGGGCCGGTCACAGGCTAACCCGGCCCCAGGGAACATTTAACTTAACCTCTAAAAATTAAAGGTTAGCTTGTGTCCTAAAGCAGGGGGATCTAGTTCCTACCTCCTATGGGTTTTTGTTTGTTTATTTGAATATTTATTGCTACAGTTTTGCCTTTCCATATTCAACACTCAACCTGGTTTTAATTCTTGCTGAGCTCTTAGTTTCAACATTGCCTTGTGGCGACGAGTTCTACCGGTAAATGATGAGGCTTTGAGGAAAGATCATCCTTTTTATCAGTTTTAAACACACCACCTTCAATTTCAGTGAATTTCCCCAGGTTCTTATGAGACAAGATGAGACACATCCTAGAACTATTCTTTATTTGCCATTCATGTTCTCCTCCAGGTAAACAATCCAGTCTCTGAATCAAGTCCACTTGCTTCTAATACAGAAACTTGTAAAAACTCATCCCTATGATTGGGTGAATGCAACTTTTTTTTTTAAGCAGACAAATAAAGACAGTGGGGTATGTTTTCAAAATACCTTCCTGTTAAATTTGTGGAATTCACTGGCATTTGAAAGGTTCTCAGTAGTCACCAAACTTCTGTCAACTACAAAATAGCCCAGAAAGAGGAGCAGAGTGAAGCCAGCCAGTTTTTGTTGTTATTTGCCCCGCTCCAGTTCCCATGCACTGGCATTCTCCTGCTGGCCTCTTCACCCAAGTGTGTTGAGTGAAGAAAGCTTCTTCTATTCTATTTTAAAACTGTGTGTAAACATCAGCAAATGGATGAAGAATGGGCTCTGTCTTAAGTAGGTTGTTTTTCATGTAGTTCTGTTGAGGTAAATGGGGAGACATGGGAAGGTTTCTGTGTTTAACCATGACACCATGGCGCACACACTACACACAGTGCAAATAAAATTTAAAAACAATTACTGCTTAAGACGGCATACAGAGTGATTTCTGTAAACCTGTTATTTCTTGCCAGACTGAATGGGCTGGTTTGGGATGCTGATGTAAACCCTTTATTATTTATCCTGTACAGGTTGTAATTCATTTTTGCACAACAGCTAAATACATTTACATTTAAGGATTTTTAAAAATATATTCATCTATTGTCTTTTCTTGACAGATTTACAATGGTATAAAGTGTAGAGGAGTTACTGTATTCATCCATTTACACTGTAAACTAATCTTGTCCCTGCATGTTGTTGCTTTTTCTTCCTTTTAAGTGGTATTCTCAGTGTTTTGTAGCACTTACTTTTCTGTTTTCTTAGCAATGTACAGGTTTACTATGTTAATCCATGTTGGGTTTATCTAATGTCTAGCTGCCCAAACGGCTTAAAAATAATGGGTCTAATGGTACACACGTACACTGGTAGCTGGCTGAGTTTGAAAGTACTTTCCACAGGAAAGGAAAAAAAAATAATTGTTCTTTCAAATTGATTCAGAAGAGACATTTGTCAAGATGCTTCTTATTTAAATAATTTAAGATATAATTAGCTTACAGTGTAAACAAAAATCCATTTGTAAATCCAGAAGAATATGAAGGAAGATGTGTTTGTAAAAGACTGCCAGGAAGCTGTACAACATTAAAATAAGCTAGTTGCTTATATTGTTCTCAGAAAATGGTAATGTGTTTGTTACCATGTGCTTCTTGAGTATTGTAGAAGAAAATTGACTTAAGTTGATTTCAAATAACAATCAGAAATATATGTGATGAGCCACAGGAGAAGGGAAAGGGATTTGGGGTTGTGGTTTGTTGTTTCTTTTTTTTTTCTTGGCTATCATTAAAATTATCAGTATCAGTACTTTGGCTATCACTAGAATTTGTTCCAGTAAGGAACAAAATTACCAAACTTTATGCTGCAGCCTCTACTGAATCCTGAGCAGGAGCTATTACAGCTTGTAATCGCAACTCAGAAGCCAGTAGGAGCTTCTTGTATCTGAGGGCAGAATTTAATGTCTTGTGCTATTTGAGGCTTGGTGTTGGGTTCACTCCTAATCATTGAGGAGGGTTCTGGTAGATGTCAAGTGAAGAGAAGAATAGAGCACGCATCCTTCACCACTCAAGCCAGACAATGAAATTAGAAAATGGCACTGGGGGTTGATGTGAGAGAATTCCCTTGGATTCCTAGAGAAAGAATAAAACAAGAATGAATTAATTAAAAAAAAAAAAAAAAGGAAAAGAAAAGAAAAGAGTTGGGGTGGGGGGAGACAGAAAGGAAGAGGGGGAAAAAGAAAATAAATGAGAGAAACCCCACCAGAAGCCTCCTCAGGTTAAAGTCCGACATTAAAAACTGCATTGACTTTTCACATAAAGGCGCGTGTACTCACTGTTTCATCTGAGTTTCTGGTGCTGCATTTTTCAAATCTCTTACCGAGCAGTTTGCATGCATATGATGTTTGCAGCACTACCCGCTCTTATTTGAGGACTGTTTTCAGAAGTCATTATTGAACTATAGGATAAAAAGGTATAAGCATAATTACGTGTTAAAGAGAATAAATATGTTCTGCTAGATAGTTAACCAGATGAGGTTAAACAAGATAAGATGAATTCTGGTCTTTTTAGAAAACTGGCAGTCTTCATTTTAAGCTACAATGTAAAGTGCTTTATCCTGAGATTAGGTATTGTGGCAGAAGCTAAAACTGCCTTTTTCCCCTAACCGTGCCAGAATACAACCTCCTTTTCTTTCTGCGCTAACAAGACTGCTTTACCACCACAGCCCACTCTAAGTAATTAAATCAATCCTTTGTACTTACCGTATTCTCCTCTAGTGACGGTACTAGATCTGATTATATGCTTCATGCATATTCAAAGTACAGCACTGACAGCTCTTTAATGAGCTCTTACTTAATCAGTACGAACAATGTTCATCTTGTTCTTTTTTTCCTCATACATTAGAGCTAGGAACAGTTGGGGAAAAAATGAAACATCCAGCATTCATTTGAAAAATATATTGTACTTTGAAAAGTGTCTAAGCTGGAGAAGTTGCATTCTGCCCTTTAAAAGTCTGATGGACAAATTGGATTACTAGTATTGGATTAAATAACAAATGGTTAGAGGAGAAATGAGAAAAGCTCGCTGTGATCACAGGCTTTAATATTTTTTGTTACTTATAAAGCTGAAGGGGTCTTTAACCAGTTATTAAAGTCAGGATTAATTTGTAATGGTCCAACTTACTAGCTTTAAAAGGGTTTTGTTGTTGTTTATCAAAAACAATAGTGTAATGCATGTATTATGGAAAAAATTTAAGTTTAAGATCTGTGGGCTGTTTATAGATTTTCAGCATCTTGTACTGGCTTAGATAAGGCGTTTGCATGTGTGGGATCGATTTGTTCTCAAGCATGGGTTTTTTCTTTATTTAAATAATCTGTACAGTTTGTTGGGGTTTTTTTCCCCAAGAACAATACATATACTTTCCCAATTTAAATTTTCAAGCATTTGTAGCAAGTCAATTAAATACTTGTTTTACACTTGGAAAGTGGAAACAACCACTCCAGCAGCAGCTTGGGTTTTACAGAGTGAAACCGTGTTGAAGAAAGGCTTTTTCTAATTTTTTTTATTTAGAAATTGTAAATGTGAGTTTAGCTTGCAGTATTGCTGCAGTAAGAACATTTACTTTTTCTTTGTTGAAAGTGTTTCATGTGCATCCTTTCACCAAGTAAAAAAATGAAGTAATGCTCTAATGCTAGTGTATTTGCTGAAGAGTTTTTTAAATTTCTTATATATGGGAGTTCATCTTTATTTTGCTTGCTTGGGAAGAATTTGTTTCAGCTCTGTGCACAAGAATTTAAAAGCTGACAGTCAACAAATAAAATATCAGCATCGACTACTATTAATATTGCACACATGTGTCATTTCACTGATCAAAAAGGCCTTCGCCGGGGTAAAATTGGCCTTTTTCCAAATTGCAAGCTTTTTCTCAGCTTTTTCTTTTTTGCTCTTTCTTCTTTTGTTGCTGCCCGGGGATTTGTGCCTATCGCAGCCGATATCACATGACCGGTGTCAGGACATCACATGGGTCCAAAGCGAATACAAAAACAGATTTAAAATTCTGTAAAAACAATCAAGACTTTGTTATTTCACTTTTAAACCAGCCCATTCTATGGATATTGCATGTGCTTTGGTGTCAGCACGGATGTATTAAAATAGGCACCTGCGCAGATCTGACACGACAGCTCCAAGCTTTACCCAGATCTTTTCTCATTATATGTTGCAACTAACTGTGTTTAGGAGGAAAGCATTAATAGAAAGAAGATTATATCTTAAGTTTATGTTCTTAACCTGAAATTGCATGTTACAAAAGTCTACTAAGTCAGACCCACCATTGAGCCAAACGCTTTGGAGACATTTATCTCTCCCATTTCTTTTTCACAGCTTGCAAAATAAAATGCAGCAAGGGCTTGTATTTATAATCTTTCAGCCAGACATCCCAGTCCACCCCAAAAGTAACAAATGGATTGAAATGTTACTGTAGTCGCAGATGTTTTGCCACATTGCTAAGAAAAAATCTCATGCATTACAGAATAGACTAGTCATTTTGCAAGGATTAAAAAAAAGGCAAAAAATCCCCTTCTTCTTGACCTCTCCCCTAAATAAGTTTTAACTACTTGGTGCATTTGAACAAAAGGTTTGTAATACTGAATATTATCTACTTCTAAAAGCAGAACCTGTTAGATGGACCAGTACAGCAGCAATGCTTTTGATCTGTAACTTACCAGCAAACTGAACTGCTGAATTTTGTTGTAAATGCTGTGGTGTGGTATTTTATACACAAAACCTGAAGTGGAGCTTTAGGGAAGAGCGTTTCTACACATCACATTTCTTTCATTGCTCCATTGACCCAAGAGCCTGGCCCTGCTGCTTTTGCTTGGAAAAGCACTGAGGGTCCATCCACACTTTGGGATGCTCTGCCCTTCCTGATAGCAAATTGTGGCTCTAAAAGCACCAGTCCAGGAAATTTCATTGACCAGGCCCTTCCCAGGTGGATAAGTGGATGTGGGTGGATGCCTCCTGTCAGAAAGGAGAACATGCCAAACGTAACTTTTTCTTATTATGTGGGTCCACCAGTTCCACTCCAAGCTGACCCGCTTCCCTGTTCATCCTGTTTTCCTGCCCCTCATGTGGATGCCTCATGGCCACAGCAGAGGGAATCAAAGACTTTGGAGAAGGCTGGAAACCTTCCCTTGCAGGCAGGAGGCTCATAGCCTGGTGAGGATGTGATTCTTCACGTAGGTCTGGGCAGGCACACTGTTGTGGTATTGGAGTCTGAACGTGCACGTGGAGAAACACTCACATCCAGAAACTGAATGCTTTGGTGTAGGGCAAAACAATATTTTTCTGGTGTCTTTCCAGCTTGAAGTGCTGGAAATAGCTTCTCTGCAACTAGGGATCCTATGTTTTAAGTTAAAAAGGTAGCATCCCCAAGTGTGCAGCACTTTGCATCAGAGATTTCAAACCCCTTTACAAATACCAAAGAATTAACTTTTAGTGCCCTTGCAGGATCAGTACGGGTGTTTATTCCCATATTGCACACAAGGTGCTAAAACTCAGACATCCACCCACTCTCCCAATGAAGCACTATCAAAGCTGGGAAACAAACTTGCATGATCAGCCTCATGCTCCTTTGCCTCTATTCCAAGTTTATCCCCAGATTCATTTTGACCCTATGAAATGTGTGAGTTTCATAATTCAATGAGGACCATATAGCCCTTGCTCTTCACCTCAGCTTGAAGGATGAGAAAAGCAGGTTTTTGCAGAAGCACAGCCTCCACAAAGGACTTCCTCTGAGTCCCTGAGCTCAGAGAGGGTGGAATTTGACTCAGCAACCCTGCTATATGTGAAGCAAAGTCAGGAGCCTTCTGGACAGTCACGTGCCTTTTGCTCATGGTGCAGGGGTGGTGACACAGAGTCTTAGAAAATCTGGTAGAGCTTAGCACTGCCTGCAGGTAGGCTATGAAGAGTCCTGATCCTAATCCTGCCTGGGATGGATGGGGGCTAGGGAAAGGGATACTAGTCCGTGCATACACATATGGGACCCTTGGGTACCTGGATCCCAAGATTATTTGTATTTGTGCAGATGCTCCCTTTGGTTGCAGGTTGAGGAGAGGAGCAGCTCTTACCAGCTCTTCTGGAAGAGTGGCCATGAACACAGAAGCTGAGCAGATGCCCACACCTTACCAAGAGTTCAGGATTAGCATCTCCTCTGCAGCTACTTTCATCCTTGCCACATCATCCTGACTGTGCTGGGTTTGCATGGGTGGAGTGGATCTTGCCTACAGGGATTGTTTTTGTGTTTGGTGATGACCAGACATCTTTTAGCAGTAAGGGTTTTTCACTGGAAGCATTGCAATTATATAGCTCATTTGGGAGAATTTAAAATGCACAGTCCTTTTAAAAGGTATTTATTTAGGTCAGGGCATCAGCATGATAAACACTAAAATGTATCCTGGAGGATGGCTGCTTTCTAAGATTTATTTATAAAGCAGGCAGGACTTGCAGTCATATGATATTTTTGCCATTTGAGAATATGCATTGTCATGCTCAGTGATACTGGCAACTGATACTCCAAAACCTGACGTGAAAATATGTACCTCAGTTTGTGAAATGCCACATAAATAATTAAGTTCTTTTGATTGCAGGAAGAAACACGGAAGAAGAAGAAGCTATGATGCAGGAGTGGTTCATGCTGGTTAATAAGAAGAATGCCTTAATAAGACGAATGAACCAGCTTTCTCTTCTGTAAGTACAGATGAACATATGTATTTACAAAGGGATGATTTACTCTTCAGATAGTTGCAAAACTTTTTTTACTCTCTTCCCATTAAGCTTCAAAAAAAAAACCCCTCAAAAGTGAGTAGTGTGGATGTGTTACACATCGAGTAACTTGTTTTTCTCATATTTCAGACTTGAAAATGAGAAGCATGCAATGACACAAGATTAGCAAGAGCTGTGAAAAAAAGAAATTAAAGAAATATTAAGCACTGTTACATTTTCAAAAGCCCAACAGTGGAATAAAATTACATTTTAGAAATGCACAGATAGATTTGGATTGTGCCTCTGATGAGACAGGTGAAGTCTATTCAAGAGAGAGAGCCAAATTTGAGTCACTACCTGCTTTGTAGAAAATCCTCAGTCCCATCTCTGCTGAAGGGATGTCAGTAAATCAGTCACAGTGCAGTGATACCACTGATACTGCAAAGTAAGGACAAATGAACCTTTTCTCACTGGCAGTGTTGAGGAAGGGAGAAAGTGCTGCTCATTTTTAGAGGCATTCTATCCTGAGTGCTTCTCTTCCAGTTCCTTTCAGTTTGATATTTCTTTCCGTAATGCCACCTAGTGTAGATGCCTGCATACTTCCCTGGGAAGAGCCTCTGCTCACCTATCTCCTCCTGGGTCTGAACTTGACAGAGGATTTTACCTGCAAATATTAAGCTTTCTAATCCCTTGTCTAATTTTTTATTGTTGATTAGGGCAGAATGTATATAGAATAATACTTCCAGTATCATATTATCTTGGTGAATAGGTTGAGGCTGGAATTTGCTCATTAGATCTAGGGGAATATTTTGTAATTTGGACATTCCACAACAGCTGTTCCAGGGATGAATATGAAATAATTGCATCCTGTAGCGCAGTGGAGTTGAACTGACAGAATTAAAGCTGACCTTACATGAAATGAAAAGGCCCTGTTACTAAATAAGCCACCTGAGCCAGATTTTAAGTTTGTGTATCATTTGTTTGGAGTAGCTTAAAGTTAAAGAGAAAAGTCAGTTGCGAGTCCTAAAATCAATGTAAGTTAAAGGTGCTTTTAAGTGTTTAATGATTTAGTAATTAACATATTGATGAACATTTGCAACTTGCCTAGGGAAAAAGAACATGACCTAGAAAGGCGCTACGAGCTGCTGAACCGGGAGCTAAGAGCAATGCTGGCTATTGAAGGTAAGAGCAGTGCTGGGGACTGGGGCAAAAATGCTCACTGCCAGACAGGTTTGGCACCTGGAAGTGCCAAGTGGAGGCTCCTCTGAAGCCCATTAGTAATGCTGATATTTACATCACTTCAAGTGATAGCACACAGCAAGCGTGCTAAGGCTGCAATCCCATTATTGAGTTTTCTTAAGGATTAAAAAAAAAAATGTAAAAAAAATTATCCAAGATACGGGACAAAGAAGTAAGGTCTTGTTGCAATAAACTTTGAAAACAAAGTGATGAGGAGGTAGAGAATGTGTCTGGGGTTTACAGTTTTTTGTTGCAGTAGTGCTCTCTTGGCTTTCCTGCGGCATCGTGCTGCTTTTGGTGCTGCAGAAAAAGGAAGGGGTGACCCATAGAAGAGGGCCTCTTCCTTTTAATGTTTCAGGCCTGTTCTACAACAGTAACTCACTGGGGGGGAAAAGTCTCATTGGTTTTGGTGGTAAAACACTGCGTTTGTCAAGCAAATATTTCATCACAAGCACCAGCAGGATTAGTGCGATCCTTTGCACAGAGTTTCTCCCTTCCTTGGGACTCTCCCTGGTTTAGTCACCTCACCTGAGCAGAGGTAACATTCAGGGGAAGATTGACACAGGATAAATGAAACAATTGCACCCTTTCCATAGGGCTTTCCAGTGAATGGTACAATAATCCTTGGGATGATTCACAATAAAAAATAAACATGCAGATAGCTTAAACCATTGCTTGCATTATTTTCTTATTTAAATATCTTAAGTGTTTTCTAATGCTGCACCACTTATACCTCTCAGTCACAAATGCTGCCTTACAGTTCAAAGATGTTTGCTTTAAAGTTAATCCTCTGGGCTCTGTAAAATGGACCTTTTGTCTAATCAATGCAAATTGATTTTGCTATTCTGTATTGACCTCTCAACCCTTTGACTGTCCATGGTAATTTCTTTCTTCACCTGATAAGGTACCTGATCCATAATAAATCAATTCTAATTAGTTTGGAGACTTCACTGGGAGCATAAGTTTGTTGGAAAAAAGCAGCAGGTTTCAGGTAGCTTTTTCATATCTCTCCATCTGTAGTTATATTTTTTGCATAAGACTATCTTTACTATATTCTTGGATAATCCTAAATCATAAATATATACTTTGCTTTCTGCAGAGACAAGCCAGATTAATTTGGAGTCGTACTGATGAAATATTTAAAATTTAAAACAGTCTAAAACTAGAGAGAAACTAAGAGATCCTGGATTTAAATCTAAACTTTTGATGTTCAATTGCCTCATACATGTAAACTGCCTTGGAATGTCCTAGTAGCAGCCTTTGAATGTCTAGAAGCTTATGCCATTTACACATTGTCTGGAACAAAAATGGGTTTTAAATTTCTTTTTGTGAATTCAGAGAGGGATGCCCAAACTCCAGAAAGTCATCTTTTTTTCCTCTCTCTTGGTTTTTTTTTTGTTTTGTTTTTTAAAAATATGCTACTAGTGATATGGTAAACAGAAGTTTATGAAGCAAATATAAATGCTGGAGAATTTTGGTAACTTTGGGGGATTTTTTATTTATGCAACAAAGACCCCATTTAGCATTATAGCTCTCAGTAAGATTACTGGTCTTCTAGAACTTTTGTTATCTGCTTTTATCCCCAAAAAAACCATATTAAAGGAGAAACTCTTCCAGGAAAACTGTGGAAACTCAAAACACACATTTGTGCCATCTCACCTCTCAATAGGTGCATCAGTGTTTTCAGTGTTCAGCAGAGGCAAAGATGCACATTTTGGGAAGCACTGCTAAAACCACGGCACTTCAGTGTGATTTCACCGAAGAAGCAGGGGCTGCCCGGACAGCCCAGCACTGTCGGCTCTGAGGCCATTTAGCCGATTGCTAATGAGTGCTTGGGCTCCCTGAAAGACTTGAAAAGACACATCTCACTTTTACCAGCACCAGTTGCAAAACCGAAGTATATGGGCAAGAAAAAATATGTGTATGTGTATACACACACACACACACACACACACACATATATATATATATATGTAACAGGATGGGAGAGGTTTGTTTGTCTAAAAGAAAGGCAGAACACACCAACCCAAACTGGAACTTTAAAAAGTCTTTGAAAGGTGGTAATTACTGTTTCGGTAAATTGCTCTAACTCTTCCACGCGTGACTATGCTGTTTAAAAATCTGTCAACCAATTTACTTAGCTGGTTGATGACAGTGGGGGAAAGGAAGAAAAAAAAAAAAGGAGAGAAAAGAGCTTTGCAGAAGGTGGGAGCCTGCTGATGGCAGATAAAGGCGGTTCTGCCGTGCCTGCTTGGGCAGCGTGCGGGCAGCGCTGGCGGCCGGAGGTGCTGCCCGTTAGGATGTTCAGTGATGTGGAGACAGTGGCTCCTTCCCGGCCGCTCATCTGCAGGCACCGGGAGCTGAATGGCCTCTTGGAGGGTTACGGCACTTCACGAGGGGCACATGAATGACCCAGGGTGGTAAAAAAAAAGGCATGCTCCCCCCCCCCTCCCCCACGGAGCCCTAGAGATAAGAGAGTTAACGCACTGCCTGCTTCCAGCTAGAAAGTGTTCCTCTTGGACTGGAAACCCCTCACTAAGAGGCCAAAGAAAATGCAGGTAAATGGGATCCCGTTTTCACCTCTGCACCTCCCCGGGCATCCCGCCTGGCTGTTTGGAGCCAGCTGCTCCTGTACACAAGGTGCTGCGTTTCACAGCCTGGTTTTTACTGCAGCTGCCGCCGAGTGCCGGGATGCCTCACTTTCAGCTACCTTTCCTCTCACTCCTTTCTTTTATTTTTTTTCAGTCGAGTTTTAATGCCTCCTTAAAAAAGATAAGTTCATTTTTGCACACCTTGGGGTGGTATGTTCATTTTCTGCCCAAGAAATGGATCTTCTTTCGGATTTTGTACATCTTGATTTATTCTTGGCTTATAGTTTGAAGTGGGTGCTCTTCTAAAAGGATTTATGCATAGGTTCACTATTTTTGTAGTTATGGTTTATATGATAAGCTTTTTATATTTAAAATCAATATGTAATCCTGTGGAGGAGCTTATCCTCTAAAACCCCATTTGTAAATCTATTTTAGCTTTGTTACACCGCGCAGCCACAGTATTCCATAGATTGATTAGGTTCAGCAGCAGAATCCTATCAAATGGCCTGCTCTGATGATGATGCAAACTCTTTCAGGATTGCTAGTTGACTGGAACTAAAGATAAGACCTGACTGCAATCCCCCAATGTGCTCTTTACAAAACTAGTGTTAATTTTCATCAAAGTGCCAGGCTTATTTATTATAGTAGCAAGGTTGAAGGTTTTACTACGAGAACTTTTGACCATTTCTATTAAAGCATTTCTATGGGAGCTGGACGTCTGTTTGCTCAAACTAATTATCAGTTTAAGCAGTGGGGGAAAAAAAAGACAATATGAAGTCAATTAAGATGAATAATTGAAAACATTTCTACTTCAATGTGAATTTAGCAAACTCTGTCATTTTAAACTGCCCATCGCAAGTGGTGGCATGGGAGCTTTAGCTTTCAACACTTTTAGCTCATATACAGCCTCAGAGCTTAATCCTATTTTTGTCCAGAGTGTAGCTTTTATAACAGTATTATTCTGAAATCTTCAAATTAATCACAGCCCATATTGTAGCTTCCCAGAGCTGCAGTCAGCCTGGGTAACTATATGTGACAGGTGTTATAGGTAATCCTGGCTTAAAAGGCACAACAGGTAGGAATCAAACTTGAGCACAGTTGCTTTTTTAAACATGGGGATGCTTCCCAAAACTGCTGCCCAGCAGTATTTTGTTGGATAAAACAAAACTGCAAAGTAGTCACCTATAAAATGATATTTAAATACTCAGTTACCCTTTTAACCAATTGCTACTTGACTCTTTATTTATTTTGCTCCTTTTCTAGAAATGGAAGTAAATTTGCAAGGGAATATTTCTGCCAGCAGGTTTTCCCATGGTGTATTTCAAACATTAATAATAAGCAAATGCAGAAAAAACAAAGAAACACAGTTTTGTTCCATGAAATCCTAATAGGATGTTATTTACTTCACAGGGCTGTAAGATGAAGCAACAAAACCTGTAGCCCTTAGGAAGGGACTTAACAGAGAAAGATACTGAGGGACTGAGCAAAACATACACTGAAATATTCTGAGTTGTTTGCTCTTTCAAAAACTAAAGTTGCTGCTGCAACTGGAGAACAGAGGATGAACAAACAAACAAACAAACAAAAAAAGCTTTAAAAATAAGAAGTGAAAACCATCGAAATTGCAAAACATTATGTGAAGTCCAGGTAGAGACAATGGATTTCAAATCCCTTTTCAGCCAGAGCTTCATGTGCCCAGATGTGCCGGGGAGCCTGAGTCTCAGCACAGTTCCCAGCTGAAGCTGGGGAAAAGTTAACCTGAAAGTTGGGGACCACGTCTAGGGGGGAAGCAAACAGCGCTGAAATCCTCTGCCGTGTCTCTCTCCTTTTCTGTCTGGCTTGCTGCTGTGGCCCTTTTCAGGGTGGTGTTGTCATGCTGAGATCTCATTGCGTGTGAGGGGCTTTATTTGTGGGGCAAAACGCTCGGGTTTGGGGAAGCTCTGACTCGCAGAGTGGCAGAGCAGTGTGTTTTAAATGGCTTGAAGTGAAGGAGCTTTGCCCAAAAGGAGCAGAAGGGGAAGCAGCAGTGAAAATTGAGAGACTGCTCCAAGAAGTGGCACCTAAAAGGCTGCTACCCAAATTAAAGCAGCTTTGTGGCAGGAAAAAATGGCTTGGATTACCAGTAATTTTGGCCACTAACTCCACTTCTAATCTGTATACACCTGAAAACGGTGGAGGGGAAAGGACGCATTAAAAAAAAAAAAAAAAAAAAAAAANTTGAGAGACTGCTCCAAGAAGTGGCACCTAAAAGGCTGCTACCCAAATTAAAGCAGCTTTGTGGCAGGAAAAAATGGCTTGGATTACCAGTAATTTTGGCCACTAACTCCACTTCTAATCTGTATACACCTGAAAACGGTGGAGGGGAAAGGACGCATTAAAAAAAAAAAAAAA